>CM022297.1:28103438-28255570 GCA_011799875.1 Thinopyrum elongatum | reverse complement strand
GTAGTTGCTCCATAACTCAGTCTGAGGAATCCAGGTTCGACCTGTGATTCACATACATACCAAGCCAAGTCCACACAAAATATGAATTTTGTGAAGGCGTGAAAACACGAGGATATGCAAAGATACACACGGAGCTGAAGTCGTCAGATCCGTTGGACATCAGGCTATACCACAAGCGAAGTATATTTACACCGGTGTGCCACAGGTGTAAAGTGCATTAGCATCAACTAGATTATTGACTCTAGTGCAAGTGGGAGTCTGTAGGAGATATGCCCTAGAGGAAATAATAAATGTTATTAATTATCTCCCTGTTCATAATTAAGTTTATATTCCATGCTATAACTGCTATGGTTCCCGAGCCCGTATATCCATAAAGGCTCTGGGGAAAACCCATGTGCACGTGTGGTATAATAAACGGTAAAATGTATTCCTAGTCGTGCCTCTAAGACTAGCTCAAGTGTTGCATGATGATTATGTTTTTCCAATCATGGGCATGTCTATGCCAGCAACTTTGAGGGCACAATGTCAGGAAGGACATTTGTGTTGAATCGACCCGAATTGATGTTATGCTATGAGATAGATTCGTCATGAGTTAATGGTTAATAACACAGAGATGGTTAATGTTTGCATGATTCCTCAGACCATGAGAGTATCGAGTTTCTTCATGCTTGATTCATGAACTTTGGGGTTTGTTAAACGTCATCCGTAAATGGATGGCTATTACGGCGGCTTACGGGTTCATGGGAAAGTATGTCAAGTAACTTGATAGCTCAAGATTGGGATTTGCTCCTCTGACGATGGAAAGATATCTCTGGGCCCTCTCGGTGTTACGGTATCCATCATCGTCTGGCCAGACACTTTGTGATTTGATCACGGGGATGCCGGAACACGGTAACGAGAAAAGAGAACAATACCGATAACGGGGTAACTGGCATAGTGGACAAGTTGTTGATCCACGGGGATGCCAACATGTCTAACCTCGGGTATTTGTAACATATCGTGAAGCAACAGGAATAGCACACGGCAACTGGAGGTTCACTCGAATATTCATTCGTGTGGGTATAGGGGTCAATATGGGTGTCCACGGCTCCGATGTTGATCATTGATCGGAAGGGGTTCCAGGTCATGTCTATACTTCACCGAACATATAGGGTCACACGCTTAAGGGTCATCTATCTGCTGAATACTAGACAGGGAGTCTGAGAGAAAATCACCGAAAAAGTTTCGGACACCGAAAAGTTTCGGACAGCGGAAAAGTTCCGCAGAGAGAGGTCACCGGATGAGTTCCGGTGAAACTGAAAAGTTGTTTCAGGGGATACCATTAATTCAAAATGGTTTCGGCACATGCCTGATAATTCTTGGAGGATGCCAGAATCATTCTGGAAACTTCTGGGAATTTTCTGGAAGAAAAACCGGAAATGTTCCGGGGCTGCCGGAACCGCTTCAGATGCTTTTCGCAGATGAAATCACTAAACTGGAATTGTTCCAGAACGCGTTGAAAATTATTTTAGTGGGTACTGGAAATGTTCTAAGCCCACATAAATATTTTCAGTTTGAACGGACGCTGAAAAATGTCGTCGTGAATAGTGAAAGTGCTTTTTGGGTGGCTTCTTGGAGAAGCCACCTTGAGGGTCCTTTGGTATTTTTCCCCTTGGCTTCTTGGAGAAGCCACCCTTGGGCTTGGCCTATAAATAGGGGTGGAGGGGGCTGCCTAAAGACTCACTCCTTCTCACATACAAGTGCCATGCAATGATCTGGCTTCTCTCTCCCTCCCACGAAAAGAGTTTCGTAGAGCCGAAAGGCTGTCTGGGTTCCGGTGGGAACTAGTTCTGGACGGCGAAGCCCTGCCGGATAGTTGACACCGTATGTGTGCAACTCTATAGAGAGGTCGTAGTTTCGATCTTAGTGCCCGAGGGGCTGTTCGTGAGTGCCTCCCGAAGGGCTGTCCAAGTGACGGTCCGAGTTCTGTGAGTCCTCCCGAAGGGCTGTCCGAGTGACCGTTCGAGTTTCGAAGGTCCTCCCGAAGGGCTGTCCGCGACACCGTCCAGGGGACTGTTCAACCGCCTCCCGGAGGGCTGTCCGAAGGGAAGACGAGGGTATACATCCTCGCGGTTGGGAGGTTGTAAATCCTAGCTGCGGGGATCTGCACCACCGATCGTCATCGACTCTACTTTCGCTGCGCTACGAGTCGGTAACGAAAATGATCAAACCTTGTATGCAGTCTCCATAGTGGTCCTAGGCTGGTGCGTAGGTCGGAAAATTTTTGTTTTCTGCTGCGTTACCCTACAGTTTTTGGGGGGGGGGGCTTTGGGGGCAGCCCCCTTGTTGGTGGACATGGTGTTGGGGGGCCCCCCATGGTGGGGGGCAGCCCCCACAAATGGTGGAACATGTTGGGAGGAGGTGGCAGCCCCATGGTGGTGGCGCCATGGATGTTGGGGGGACCCCCCATGGGACATCTCCCCACCTTTGGTGGGTGCATGTTTTTGGGGGGGCCCCCTCATGTGGGCTGAAATTTTCAGCCCCCCTCCACCCCTTCCACCACTATAAAAGGAGGTGGAGAGGAGCTCTCCATCCCCACTCCAACTCTCACACACAAGCCATGCATGATCTGGCATTCTCTCTCCCTCCCACGAAATAGTTTCGTAGTGCCGAAAGGCTGTCTGGGTTCCGGTGGGAACTAGTTCTGGACGGCGAAGCCCTGCCGGATAAATGACACCGTATGTGTGCAACTCTGTAGAGAGGTAGTAGTTTCGATCTTAGTGCCCGTGGGGCTATTCGTGAGTGCCTCCCGAAGGGCTGTCCAAGTGACGGTCCGAGTTCTGTGAGTCCTCCCGAAGGGCTGTCCGCGACACCGTCCGGGGGACTGTCTGACCGCCTCCCGGAGGGCTGTCCGGGTGGCGGATGAAGGAGTACATCCTCGCGGTTGGGAGGTTGTAAATCCTAGCTGCGGGGATCTGCACCGACGATCGTCATCGACTCTACTTCCGCTGCGCTACGAGTCGGTAACGAAAAAGATCAAAACCTTGTATGCAGTCTCCATAGTGGTCCTGGGCTGGTGCGTAGGTCGGAAATATTTTTTTTTCTGCTGTGTTACCCTACAGTTGAGGGCGAGCGCCCCAGGAAGAGGGTTCCTGCCAAGGTGATGTGGTATGCTCCTATAATACCATGGTTGAAATGTCTGTTCAGAAACAAAGAGCATGCCAAGTTGATGCAATGGCACAAAGAGGACCGTAAGAAAGACGGGAAGCTGAGAGCACCCGCTGACGGGTCGAAGTGGAGAAAAATCGAGAGAACATGGGGGGATTTTGCAGGTGACACAAGGAACATATGGTTTGGTTTAAGCGCGGATAGCATTAATCCTTTTGGGGAGCAGAGCAGCAATCATAGCACCTGGCCCGTGAGTCTATGTATCTATAACCTTCCTCCTTGGTTGTGCATGAAGCGGAAGTTCATTATGATGCCAGTGCTCATCCAAGGCCCTAAGCAACCCCGCAACGACATTGATGTGTACCTAAGGCCATTATTTGAAGAACTTTTACAGCTGTGGAATGGAAAAGGTGTACGTGTGTGGGATGAGCACGACCTGGAGGAATTTGACCTACATGCGTTGTTGTTTGTAACCATCAATGATTGGCCTACTCTCAGTAACCTTTCAGGACGGACAAACAAGGGATACCACGCATGCACGCACTGTTTAGATGACATCGAAAGTATATATTTGGACAAATGGAGGAAGAATGTGTACCTGGGACATCGTCGATTTCTTCCGACCAACCATCAATGTCGAAAGAAAGGCAAACATTTCAATGGTGAGACAGATCACCGGAAGAAGCCCGTCCTCCGTACTGGTGATCACATACATGATATGGTCAATGATTTACAAGTAATCTTTGGAAAGGGTCCTCGCGGACTATCTGTTCCGAATGACGCTAAGGGACGCGCACCCATGTGGAAGAAGAAATCTATATTTTGGGACCTACCCTATTGGAAAGACCTAGAGGTCCGCTCTGTAATCGACGTGATGCACGTGACGAAGAATCTTTGTGTGAACCTGCTAGGCTTATTGGGCGTGTATGGGAAGACAAAAGATACACCGGAGGCACGAGAGGACCAGCAACGTGTGCACGAAAATGACGGCATGCATCCAAAGCAGTATGAAGGTCCTGCCAGCTACGCTCTTACCAAAGAAGAGAAGGAAATCTTCTTTGAATGCCTGCTCAGTATGAAGGTCCCGTCTGGCTTCTCGTCGAATATAAAGGGAATAATAAATATGGCAGAGAAAAAGTTCCAGAACCTAAAGTCTCATGACTGCCACGTGATTATGACGCAACTGCTTCCTGTTGCATTGAGGTGGCTTCTACCGGAAAACGTTTGATTAGCCATTGTGAAGCTATGTGCATTCCTCAATGCAATCTCTCAGAAGGTAATCGATCCAGAAATCCTACCAAGGTTAAGGAGTGATTTGGTGCAATGTCTTGTCAGTTTTGAGCTGGTGTTCCCACCATCCTTCTTCAATATCGTGACGCACGTCCTAGTTCATCTAGTCGACGAGATTGCCATTCTGGGCCATGTATTTCTACACAATATGTTCCCCATTGAGAGGTTCATGGGAGTCTTAAAGAAATATGTTCGTAACCATGCTAGGCCAAATGGAAGCATCTCCATGGGCCGGCAAACAGAGGAGGTCATTGGGTTTTGTGTTGACTTCATTCCTGACCTTAAGCCGATTGGTCTCCCTCAATCGCGGTATGAGGGGAGACTGACTAGAAAAGGCACGCTAGGAGCGGACTCAATAATATGTAGGGGCGGGCATTCTTGGTCTCAAGCACACTACACAGTTCTACAGAATTCTACCTTGGTGACCCCGCATGTCAATGAACACAAGAATATTATGCGCTCCAAACACCCGGAGCAGTATGACGACTGGATTACATGTGAACACATCAGGACTTTCGGCAGTTGGTTGCAAACACATCTCATGGGTGAAAACACTGTTGCAGATGAGCTGTATCGTTGACCAGGGGACCATCTTCGACTATATTGACTTAGAATGGGTACGAGATAAATGGGAATACATTTTACACGATCGCCCAAGATCAAAAGAGCACCAACCAAAACAGTGGTGTCCGCTTTGATGCAGAAACAAACAGGGGAAAGGACACATATTATGGTTACATAGTGGACATATGGGAACTTGACTATGGACATGATTTTAAGGTCCCTTTGTTTCGGTGCAAATGGGTCAATCTATCAGGAGGCGGGGTACAGGTAGACCCGCAGTACAGAATGACAACAGTGGATCTGAACAATCTTGGGTACACATATGAACCATTCGTCCTAGCCAATGATGTGGTGCAAGTTTTCTATGTGAAGGACATGTCTACCAAACTGAGAAAAAGAAGAGATAAGGAAGCGAATACATGATACGATGAGCCAAAGCGCCACATAGTTCTTTCAGGGAAAAGAGACATCGTGGGAGTGCGGGCAAGACAGACATGTCTGATGATTATGAAAAGTTTCATGAAATTCCTCCCTTCAAAGTCAAGGCTGACCCAAGCACCCTGTTAAACGATGAAGATTATCCATGGTTACAGCGCAATAAGCAAGGGACACACGCGAAGAAAAAGTGAAGACTTTCTCTCCACAACTATTCTGATGATGGCTTTGATCTAGAATATCACTGCAGTTACATGTCAAGAAATGAACTGCCTTTTGTAATAGATGAGTTTTGTAACAGATGATGGCTTTTAAATTTCAGGGTCATTTAGCTAAAAAATCAGTAAATGCATGAAAAATACCAAATGAAGTCAGAAAGGGTTTAAAATTGATAATGTGGCTTTGAATGGTGCATGTTGAACGCACAAAAAGTCTGGAGTTGAAATAAGTTCCAAAAAATGAAATCCCTTTGTAACAGATGAGTTTTCGTCCGAAACCCTGATACTTCGAAAGATATTGTCCATTTTGTACACGAAGTGCATCCATCTTTTTCCGTAACCCTCTCAATTTTTTAGCACATGCTATGTGGGTGAAATGATGATACCATGCCAACTTTGAACCTTTTCAGAGTTCATTTGTAGTGCTTTTCAATTTCAGGGTCATTTAGCTAAAAAAATCAATAAATGCATGGAAAATACCAAATGAAGTCAGAAAGGGTTGAAAATTGATGATGTGGCTTTGAATGGTGCATGTTGAACGCACAAAAAGTCTGGAGTTGAAATAAGTTCAAAAAATTGAAATCCCTTTGTAGTAGATGAGTTTTCGTCCGAAACCGTGATACTTCGAAAAAGATTGTCCATTTTGTACCTGAAGTGCATCCAGCTTTTGCCGTAACCCTCTCAACTTTTTAGCACATGCTATGTGGGTGAAATGATGGTACCATGCCAACATTCAACCTTTTCAGAGTTCATTTGTAGTGCTTTTCAATTTCAAGATCATTTAGCTCAAAGAATGAACTAAAAAGAATGAAAATAATATTAACTAAAATTATCAAAGTATTTGTTTGTTAAAAAGAATGAACTAAAAAGAATCAAAAAAATATTAACTAAATTTATCAAAGTATTTATTTGTTAAAAAGATTGAACTAAAAAGAATCAACTAAAATATTAACTAAAAAGAATGAACTAAAAATAATCAACTAAAAATAATAAACTAAATTATTAACTAAAATTATCAAAGTATTTGTTTGTTAAAAAGAATGAACTAAAAAGAATCAACTAAAACATTAACTAAAAAGAATGAACTAAAAAGAATCAAAAAAATATCAACTAAAAAGAATTTTCATAAAGTTTTTTTTTGTTAAAATCTTTAATAGCAAACTAAAATAAATGAAAAAAAATTGTCCGCCTACTAGGCCTCCACGGCCTGCATACGACTAGAAACCCGTCTATAAATGGGCCAGGATGCAGGCCCGCGGGCCTAGCAGGCCCAACTGGGCATCGAATAGGCAAGTACTGCCTGCATTAGAGAGGAGCTCGAGAGGGCAGCGGCAGCGGCGCTTATAAACCACTCTGAGCCCCTCTCAACTAGCAAGGTGGGACTAAACTTTTGGTTGCGGCAACACCCACCTTTCGTCCCGATTGGTGGCACCAACCGGGACCAATGCCCACCTTTCGTCCCGGTTGGTGGCACCAACCGGGACCAATGCCCACCTTTCGTCCCAGTTGGTGGCACCAACCGGGACTAAAGGTCTCTGCTTCCCGCCCTTTGGGCTGCTGAAAATAGACCTTTCGTCCCAGTTGGTGGCACAAACCGGGACGAAAGGTGGGCATTCGTCCCGGTTGGTGCCACGAACCGGGACCAATGCTTTGTGTATATAAGCAAACACTTAGAAATTTTTCAGTTTTCATCTACGAGTTGCCCCCGACGACGCCGAGCACATCGACGCCGCCAGGCTGCCCGAGCTCGCCGTCGACGCCCTCGCCCTGCCCTGCCCCGACGCGCCGCTCCGTGCCGTCGACGCCCTCGCCCTGCCGTGCCCCGAGCTCGCCGTCGACGCGCCGTCCCACGCCCCTGCCCTGCCCCGAGCTAGCCGTCAACACGCCGCCCCGCGCCCCTGCCCAGCCCCGATGGTCCGCACCGCCCCGTGCCCCTGCCCTGCCACGAGCTCGTCGTTGACGCGCTGCCCCGCGCCCCTGCCCTGCCCCGACGGTCCACGCCGCCCCGCGCTCCTCCCCGTTCGGTCCGGCCGGCCCACTTTCCTCCCTGTCCTCCTCCCCTGTTTTTTTCATGATTTTGTTGATAGAAGATGATGTTCTTGATAGATGATTGTTAGATGATGATGTTGATGATAGATGATGTATGCTTTTTTTTGTTCATATAAATTTTTTTGTTCATATGATGATTTTTTTTTCATAGAATATGTTTTTGTTCATAGCATTTTTTGGTCCATGTATATATGTATGTGTATATATGGATGGATGGATGGATGGATGGATGTATATAGAAAATGATCATATGATGTTTTTTTTTTGTTCATATAATATTTTTTTTGTTCATAGAAATTAGTTAAAATTTACCAAGTTACTAAGTTAATAAGTTAAAATGTTCATATATTCAAAATGAGTTAATTAAAAGACTCACTCTAAGTTAAAATTTACCCCCTCTCCGATAACTTCGACATGAGGGGGGACGTCGGACATGCATGAGAGAGAGGCGGTCCGCTCGCCCGACCAACGACTATCGAGACCACCCAAACCCTAGAAGAAAGAGCATCGTTGTCGATCTACCCCTCCCCGATAACTTCAACATGAGGGGGGACGTCGGACATGCATGAGAGAGAGGTGGTCCGCTCACCCGACCAACTATCGAGGCCACCCAAACCCTAGAAGAAAGAGCGTCGTTGTCGATCTACCCCATCCCCGATAACTTCGACATGAGGGGGGACGTCGAACATGCATGAGAGAGAGGCGGTCCGCTCGCCCGACCAACTATCGAGGCCACCCAAACCCTAGAAGAAAGACCGTTGTTGTCGATCTATCGTTGCCGGCATAGGTCAATGGGGTAGAATGGATAGTTTGATCTCCTGCATAGCGATTATTTTTTGCAAAGTGTCCTCTTCTGAAAGTATAACCCCGATAACTTCGACATGAGGGGGGACGTCGGACATGCATGAGAGAGGCGGTCCACAACTAATCCATTGCTCATATATGCACATGATTCCTTGTTGTGATTAGCTAGGTCTATGTTTGCCACTACTCCATCTCTCATGTTTGTATATTGCCATGTTGTAATATTTGCAGAAACTATGGAAAGAGACTTAGAACAAGAACAGTTGTTGGGGGATATAATCCTCGCCGGAGGTGATCCCTTGTCGTTTCTCAGTGACACCGATGGTCAGGAAGGAGAGGATGACGGCTCTGGTGATCCAACAATGGAGGAGGAAGGAGATCATGGCGGCTCCGATGACCGAATGGCGGAGGAAGGAGATCATCATGACAGCTCTGGTGACCGAATGGAGGAGGGAGCTGTTGCAAAGTCCGGCGAGGTATATATATATTAATTAAGCCTGTGCTGACTTGATGCATTAATTGTTTTGGTATGTACATATATTAACGCTTCTTTCTTCTTTTAGCCCTCCGGATCGAGCCAAACTTCCGTAAGGAGACGAGGCCCGAAGAAAAGGTTGCGCCAGGATGAAAGGTTCATGATTACAGAAGTCGCAAAAGATGGCCAACCGATTGCTCCCAAGCGGACGAAGGACGCATTTGTACATCAGTGCGGAATTGTTGTTAGGGACAGCGTCCCGATCAGCATCCAGCAATGGAATAAGAATAAGGACGGCCCTGAAGTTTCTTATGTCCAGGATAGACAGAAAGATGATCTTTGGACCTCGCTGATGACAAATTTCAGCCTACCGCCAGAGGAGGAGCCGAGTAATCCAGTTATAAAGCGAAAGGTCAAGGCGTTTGCTCTTAAGAAGATGGCAGAACTATTCAGGAACTGGAAGAAAGAGTTGAACACAAAGTTTGTCGACAAAGAGAAGACTCCAGAATTCATCGGTCGATATGAGAAGATAAGAGATCACTGGCCCGCATTTGTGGCCTACAAGAAATCGGAGAAGGGTAAGAAAAGGTCACTGACAAATAAGCAAAATGCTGCAAAGAAGAAGTATCACCATCACATGGGGTCAGGTCACTACTACAAAGCCCGGCCATTGTGGAACAAAGCTTAGCAAGACCTTCTTGCTAAAGGGGTCCAACCAGCGACATTGCACTGGCCAGATCGTTCAAGGACTTGGTTCTTCGGCGTTGGGGGAACTTTGGGCCCAGAAACAGGGGAGTGTGTTTGGACGGACGAGCAACTTGCAATACCCATCCGAAAGCTTTAGAAATATATCAAGGCAGCGCAGGAAGGGACGTTCATTCCCAACAGAGAGAAGGACGAGCTAACAGAGGCCCTCGGGAATCTTGAGCACCCTGGACGAACACGAGGCAGACCTGGCTCCGTTCCGTGGGTGCATGGGTTTCCCGACAGCGGTGGTTATAGAAGCCGGGAGAGAAAGAGGAAAGAGGAAGCAACCGAAATGCAGAGGATCAGTGCAAGATTAGCAAAACTAGAGGATCAACTTGAGAGCCAGCGAGCTACCGGCCAACCGTCTCAGCGGCACGAAGATCCTTGCTTCGACGCTGCCCCAGAAGCTACCCCACCATCTCAGCGGAGAAGCAACGTGGCTTCCACGGAGCTCGTTCAGCCTGATTTCACGGCTCCTCGCTACCCCGTGGATAGTATCACGGAGGCTGAACATTGCGAGCTAATGACGAAATGCCAGAACCTGACCTTGAAGGCGGCGGTCGGCTCTGTTGTACCTCCTCAAGCTGATGGAACTTTTCATTGCCGTCCGATTCCACATGGCTATGCTATTGTGACGGTGGATGAAATAATGGAGGGATTTGAGGAGCTGGAGCTTGACTACCCTACACGTGAAGGGGAGATTCATCTGGAAAATGCTTTAAGGAGTACCTGTCTATGGAGAAAGGAGTACATCAAGCTTCCGAACTGGACGCCTCCTCCTCCGCCTCCTCCGGCGCGTCAGGGCACTCCACCTCCTCCTCCGCCTCCTCCGGCGCGTCAGGGCACTCCGCCTCCTCTTCCGCCTCCTCCGGCGTGTCAGCGGACTCCGCCTCCTCCAGCGTGTCAGTGGACTCCGCCGCGTCCGCAATGGCGGAAGAGAGACACCGCCGCTCCGGCGGCTAGCAGTACAAGAGGCGGGAAGAAATATAGATTTGGTCCAAGCCTGAAGCCTCTTCCAAAGTTACCATATGAGACGACTGACAAGGAAACTGATGAAATCGTGGAAGCCAAAGTGCAGGCCCATTTTGAACGAAAACCTCCACCTCCGAAGGAAACGGTAGATCCGGTGAAAGTGAAGCGCACTCTGGATGCCCTGAAGCGACCACCACCGCCTCCGCCGCAATCCAACTATAACCGCTGTATTGAAAAGATATATGATGAAGCGTGGCAGTTGGGAAGTACTTCCAGTGCTGCAAGATTAGTAGCAAAACGAAGAAGTGGGAAAACAATTCCCCACCTCGGCGAACAGGAGAAGCAATCATGCCCGCCGCTCAAGGTGTCTAGCGATATTGTTGCTAATCATCCGGGGCTAGTGCCCGGTACCAATCTTGGTGATTACCTGGGCGATGATGTAAAGTTTGAAATGTTAGAGGTAGTAGAGATCTTCAGATACAAGCACGGGAAGCCTCTCGTCAAACTGATCATCCTCCTCTAACAACGATGATGCGAAGATTGCATGAATGGTACATGGATACCTGCAGGAAGTCTGGGACCGACAGTATATTGCTGAGAATTAAAGATGAGCACGGCCTCATTGGAGTTGAGGTCATGCCTGTTGAATTTGTGGAATTATTTCAGTTATTCAATCAAGACGCCCTCGACAAACAACTCATGACTTGCTATTGTCTGTAAGTATTACTTCTGTAATTAAGTCTCTAGCTCAGCTCGTTCATTACATGTATATATAGTTATCCTCACTATATTATGCAGATTGAAGATCGTCGAATGCAAAAAAGGACAAATCTATGACATTAGGTTCATTAGCCCAAATACCATAAATGAATGGTCGGTACAAAATAGAGTTGAAGATACTGAGAAAAACTTGCTACAATCGTTCCTTCGACATCAAAACAAAGGGAAAATACTCTTTCCTTACAACTTCAAGTGAGTGTTACTGTCTTGTGCATATTCGTTTTCGCTTACTCAAGGTTAAGTAATGTAATTGATGAGTTATGTGTGCACAGGTTCCACTTTATTCTACTATCCATTAAGCTTGACGGGGCAGTAGTAACTGTCTTAGACTCGAGACGTAAAGATCCCAATGATTATGCGGACATGACTGCAATGCTCCAGAAGTAAGTTCAATCGATCATTATCGCACCATATCGGCAACTTTCGTTCATTTCCTGATATCAAGTAATCATTTTCTTTGCCAGGCAGGGTTTGGAAACAGTTCACCGAAATGGTTCCGGGTCTGAGGAAGGAGCTACGATTTACTCGACCCATAGTAAGTAGTACTAGCTAGTTCCGCGCATCTCTCATTGATTCTAATTTCATCAGTACCATCATCATGCTTGATTATCAGTTTGATTGAACTCTATTCTCGTAAAGTGCTTGTGGCAGGAAGGCGGGAATAATTTATGTTGATACTACGTTTGCGAGTTCATTCGCCACTCGACCTCTGAGCGGGGCTACTCTGACCAACAATATGAAGTACGTAAACAATATTCACAATTTTATTTTATTACCATCAATTGTGTTGAATTTCATTCATATATATGTATATTGACCCCCTTCTTTAAATTAGATCTGGCAGATGCGGGATGAACTCCTACCACATGATCGCATATGAGCAATTCAAGAGAAATTGGCGGGATTCTTACTTGACCACGTCACACATAAAGACGGAGAATACCATATGGAAATTCAATGGGACGTTGGCGCTTGATGATGTCAGGGATGTTATATTGTATATATGTAGTAGCGTCGGATAGATATACGAAAACTTGTTGTTCGACCAAGCACGGAGAAAGAGAGGTCACTTCCCTCTATATATGTTCATGATCACGATGTTGTGTAATTAATGGTTCCTTCATTTGCTTACTAACTAGCGTCGAGTTCTCTCTATATATATAGTAGCTAGCGTCAACCAAGCACGGAGAAAGAGAGGTCACTTCTCTCTATTAGCTAGCTAATACAATATGAAACACCTAAATTAACCCTCCAAAACCCCTAACCCCCCCCCCCCCCCCCCCCCCCCTTTCAAAAAAAACAAAAACCCCAGCGCCTGGGAGCTGCTGACGCGTGGCTGCCTTTTAGTCCCGATTGGTGTTACCGACCGGGACTAAAGGTCCTCCTGCCTAGGCGCCCCACAGCGGCCACGTGGAGCTCCTTTGGTCCCGGTTCGTAAGCGAATCGGGACTAAAGGTTTTGGGCATTAGTCCCGTTTGTTTTGTCCCGGTTCCAAAACTGGGACTAAAGGCCCTCTGGAACCGGGTTTAATGCCCTGTTTTCTACTAGTGACCGGCAACAACTTACCACTGACGAGCAAGGTGGTTCTCACTCGTAACCACTTACTACTGGCGAATTACCAGTGGCGAGCGCCCTGCTTAACAGTAAAGTACAAAATCCGCTCGAGGCACAAGCAGGGTGAAAGGTGAGTGTGGACGACAGTGTGGCAAAGAACAAGAACTTAGGCTCAGTTGCAGTTGATGCGCCAGATAGTAACAGCGAGTACGTACGTACATAGGTGCTCCGTAGGCGCTGCATTGCTTTGCTCCCAGATGTTAACAGATCCGGCCACTATGGAAGCTATGGAATGCAGAGAAGCAGTTTCCTAATTTAGGAAAGGACGTAGGATTAGATAAAAAGAAAGTGGCTAGTGACTGCTTGTCGGTGGTGATGGTGAAGAACGTGATGACAGGTGAGTTTCTTGCTTACGGTCACATCATCACGGAAATTGGTGGACATCTTTTTGGGAGATCATGCTTGCTTTGATTCATGAATTATGCTTCGAATCATGCATGAAGCACATGGTCTGGCTCGCTTTGGCCTAGCATTGTCTGAGTGCCGCCATGTCTGACAGTTAGCTCTTCCCGGTGGTATCAGTATCCCTAGAAATGTTCTGAACCAATAAAGAGTCGGCTTTAACAAAGGACAAACTAATTGGCTATCCCTAGGCAGTAGCCCTTGCGGACTTGCGGTGCAACAACATGCACACGTGAAGAAAAAATACGAATTCAAAATGAGTTTTTCTTCACATGAATATGAATCCCCACGTAGGCTTGTTTTAACCATATTAGAATGAAATTGGATTTTTATGCGTGGCGAGGCAACAGATCAGCTAGGCCTAATATTCAGGGTCATCCGGGAAAGGAAGATTCGTAGTCGATGGGAGTTGAGCAATAAGAGCGCAGAAAAAATGGGATAACTGAACAGGGAAGAAAAGGTGACGCGCCTACTCAAATGGAATGGTTCTAAGAACAAAGAAAGTATGCAGCACAAAATAGTCCATACAAAACAAAGCGGGGAAAAATGGCCGCACGCCGATTCAAATATAACGGCCAAAGCATGAGAACAAGAAGAGTACATGGTTCCCGCAAAAACACTAGAACGACATGCTACTACCGCCGGAGTTGTTGGGTTTTCCCAAAGAGGAAATGTGAAGTAGATAACAGCAGAGCTTTCACTTGGTTAAGAACAAAGTTTATCGAACCAGTAGGAATTCTAAGCTAACAAGACAAACGGTACCTGCACGCAAACAAAATAAAATACTTGCACCTTATCTTCATTGATAAAGTAACCTGGGAGAAATCAATTTTTTAAAAGATATAATTACATGTGTGTGAAACATATATAGACATGTATCTACTTACGATGAAATACAATATTTTTCAAACTGAGATAACAAATTAAGTTATTGTGCACTAACCAACAGTAGGGAACGGTAACATGCCATTAAAATATATTTAAATAATAGTAAGTGCAGCAAAAAAATTAGCATATTGTTTTCCTTGAGTGAACAATTATCATATTATTTTCTCTGAGTGAACAATTATCATATTTTTTAATGAATTTCACAAAAAAAAAACTAGACCAGTAGATGAAGAAGCCCCTACTGATTTTTTTAATTAAGAGGAGAATGTGAGACAGTAGCGTCCCAGCCGAGGCTCGAACCCGCGTTGGCCATGAGACACAACCGCTCGCTGGCCACTGGGCTAGGAATGTATGTCCTATTTGACATCTACATGTGTAGATTTATAGGGATTGTTCAACATGGTTCTAAGTTATGAACAATCCCTAGACATGTGTAGACACAACCACTCGCTGGATACTAAGTTAAGTATAATGACCGAGTTGAAAAAGGGTAGATTTATTGTTGAAAATAGTAACCATGTAATGGAGAATAACTATAGTACTCCTGGTTGAACTAAGTAACTTATGTTTTAGAAGAAAGCATGCTTCTATGCACTCAGTTTATTAAATTCCATGAAATGTGGCAGATCGCAACTTTTAGCAACTCGAAATAATCGCAATGTACAGGAATTAGTCCCAAAGTAGTCCGAGTCGTTTATAATAAATTCCAGCCATCCAATGGACTTAATTGGGTTGGCAGGTATCCAACGAAATAATCACAATGTACAGTGAATTAATCCTGAAGGAATGCTGTTTGTTTGATGTGGTAGCATAGACTTAATTTGTTTCAACCTATATAAGTCCAGTACAATGGAATATAATATAATTTTAAGTTCTATATAATTACATATTTAAGAATTACACTAAAAAAAAGGTTGTGTATCCCACAAATGTGTAGAACTGTAGATAGGAAAGACACCTTGGTGCCAGATTTCCTAAGATATCTTTCAATTATAATTTCCAACTATAGTGTTTTAAAAATGTAAGTTATCATATCAATTAAAATTGCGGATTCAAAAATAATAATAAGTTATGTGTTATTAAAAAAATCACATTAAATATAAAGAGCATACTTATGTTATAAATATGTATGTGGCTAAAGACAAAAAGTTGTCTCATGTTATTTACAAAATAGAGTTTCCAAAATAATAAATTACTAAAAACCTATCTCCAAATAAAATTTAGAATTTAAAAAGAGTACATAGAAAAGTAATTTTCATAAATAGTCAAATTGTGAATCTGTACATTTAATTTCTTGAGGCTAATATACCTCCCATTTTTGCCTAGACCACTACCAGTATATTTCATATTTGTGTCATTCATTGACTCCCTTTTGTGGTACAATAATGACGATATGAAACCTTTTTACATAGATTTAATCACACGAAATGCATGGATTGAACAACTATATATGTTGAATTGCTAAAATATCATACAAAAATGTAATATCGGTGCTAACTAATCAACTATTTGTCATGAGCAAACGAGCAGACAATATTACGAGGAAACTTGAAACCATCATTCACTAGAAAATATCATGACGAGAGTCAAAGACGGTGGAAAGACTACTCGATGGGTGATGATGGGCTAAAAGGGGAATTGAGGAGCTAGTACACTTATATCATTGCTTCTTTGGTATTTGGTTCGGTTTTCGGTGTTTGTATCCCAAGTTTGTCATTAAAATAAACAGAAGCACAAAGTTATTATGATATGCTTATTTTATTCAATGAGTTCAAATATAATGCAAAATACGCCATAATTAATCTGGACTCCCTAATAAGGGGAAATCGGATAAATATTAACTAAATAAATTATGAAATTTTTAGGTATGGGATATTTGGATTATGTTTCCGGATGTCTATACAAATTAAGATTTTTATTTTTTTTTCCATTTGTTGTAAAATGAACTATCACTACCAGAAACTACACTTTTCCCTGCTGCCAAAAACCCACAGGAAAAGGCATATTAGGATATATCAACATTTTCTCATGATTATTATAATTTTATGATATTATTCTTCTGTTTAATATTAGTCATTCATTTAATGGTTCACACACAAGAAATGTATTTTTTTCTGCCGGATGCAAACAAAGAAGTTGCTATGAGAAGTATTGTAACTATGAACCGTTTAAAAAACTAGCCCGTCTAGATGCATGGGATGATGACCAGTTATCTTCTTATCGTGGTCATCAAGGGCCGACACACCTGCCACAATGACCAGCGGAGTATGTGGCTCAATATTTTTTATCGCAAAACATAATTATCAGCGATGATAACAAATATACGTCTCTCACATTGGTGTTGTTCTTAGCAGTGACGTTCCAGTATCAGGCAACGTCGCTGGCAACAACTTACCACTGACGAGCAAGGTGGTTCTCACTAGTAACCACTTACTAGGGGCGAATTACCACTGGCGAGTGCCCCGCTGAACAGTATAGTGCAAAATACGCGAGATAGTAACAGCAAGTAAGTACAGACGTGCTTTGCTTCGCTTCCACATGTTACAAGAACAGATATTTTGAGCCAAAGTTTTATCATACATCTGCGTAGCAAAATAGAAATTATATGTAACAAAAATAGTATCAATGAAAACTCCTTTTGAATACGAATCCAACAATATAATTTTCATCACATATCATTTATATTTTATAAATAAATTTATGGTCAAACTTTGACTCAAAATACAAGGTGGCCAAATAAACCCGGATAGAGGAAGCCACTAAGATTGAAGCCCTCTGTTAGGGAAAAAAAACGAAATCCTACAGTTCAGAACCTGCAAATTGATCTGGTCAAATAGTGCAGCATTTATGATGAAATCATATCGCATCCCAAAGTAAACCTTTATTCCTTTCTTTAAGAATGTATTTAGAAAATCAAGCTATATCTAATGGCGACGTAGTGCACTGGGACTACCCGATAGTTCCATGGAATCACTCTACCAGAAATTTTATGACAATTTCTCCATGGCTCAACCGTACGTGGTCATATATTCACTTTATGCAAACCATGTCTTAGCAACTTTCCCGTTGATTCATAAGAAAAAGGCGCTCACCCTGTAGGAATCACTCTCCTAGAAATTCAGTGATGCACCAGGCTCTCGCAGAGTTACCCATAGATACACTATAATATAATCAAGTGAGATAGTAACAATCAGTACCCATAGATACAGTACAATGTGGATGACGGTGTGGTGAAGAACAAGAACTTCAGCTCAGTTGCAGTTGATGCGCGAGATAGTAACAGCGAGTACGTACATAATATGCTGCGTTGCTTCGCTTCCACATGTTTACAGATCCGGCCACTCTGGAAGCTATGGAATGCGGGGAAGCAGTTTCTTAATTAAGCAATGGACGTAGGATTAGATAAAAAGAAAGTGGCTAGTGACTGCTTATCGGTGGTGAAGATTCGTGAAGCCAGGTGAGTTTCTTGCTTATTCTCACATCATCAAGGAAATTGGTGGATATCTTTTTGGGAGATCATGATTGCTTTGATTCGTGAATTATGCTTCGAATCATGAAGCACATGGTGTGGCTGATTTTCGCCTAGCATTGTCTGAATGCCGCCATGTCTGACAGTCAGCTCCTCCTGGTGGTCTCAGTATCCCTAGAAATGTTATGAACCAATAAAGGGTCGGCTTTACCGGAAAAGGCTTTCGCCCCGCTTTATATTTAAAGCACCAACCACGCATTACAACCAACAAGACAGCAAGAAACAGAAAATAAATAAATAAACAAAACAAAACAAAAAACCGATACTGAAAATAAAGGGTCGGCTTTAACAAAGTGAAAACTAATTGGCTGTCCCCTGGCAGTAGCCCTTGCGGTGCAACAACTTGCACACGTGAAATACGAATCCCAGTCAACAGGCCTGCAGCGGCAATCACGCTGCACGATTCAGTGACATCTACTAATGCGAATCTTCTGATTATGCAAGAAAAAGAGTGTCAAGAACGTATCACGTTTCGTCAATCGATTGCATGGGAGATCGACTAGATCAAAATATCACCAGCACGTCGACGCCATTATTAATTAACAAATGGAGTATAAAGCCGATCAATATCAGAGCATATACCATCTCCAAATGGTACAAAATCTTCTGACACACTGCACAAATGGAGTATGCGGCCCACAATGACACTGCACAAATCAATGACATCTCTAGTACGAATCTTCTAGCAATAGATTACCCAAGAAAAAGGAGTGTTTTTTTTTGCGGGGGGAAAAGGAGTGTTAATAAAGGAACGTTTGACCCACGCCGATTGATTACATAATACGATGCACACAATTTTATTGACAGGGAGATCCACAAGATCAAAGTAGGACCAGCACGTCAAACTTCATTAGATAACCCTGCAAATCGATCTGGTCAAACTGTGCAGCATTTATGATGAAATCATAGCGCATCCCAAGGTAAACCTTCGTTCCTTTCTATAAGATTATATTTAAAAAATCAAGCTGTGTCTAATGGGGACGTACCAGGGTGAGTTTTTATTTATGAATCCACGGTTGAATTGCTGAGACATGATTCGCAGCAAGTGCATACATGACCACGTATGGTTGAGCCATGGAGAAATGGTCACTGAATTTCTGGTAGAGTGATTCCATGAAACTATCGGGTAGTGCCAGTGCACTACGCCGGCAGGCTCTCGTAGAACTTATGCTGAATGCGTAGTTTATGTTGGCTTTAAGCCATATGGTTTCTATAGAAGAAATAGAACTGGCCAGTGGCCTCTCTTTCCTTCAAAAAAGAAAAACTGTATGTGAGAGGTATACTTGTTCAGGGAAACAAGCTTATTGTGGAATGAGTTAAAACAATTTATAGAATTTCTTAGCAGTTTCTACGAAAATTGTTCCACTAATCGGATCAACAAAGACCTGTATTCAAAACCCGACATGTAATTGTGTATGGCATGCCTTTTTCATTACAAGCCATCTAAGAATGTTTCACAGTTGGCTTCAAACTACATGTCTCGACTGAGAAGTTGCTACTGCACACTACACTCATAACATGGCTAATCTGCCGCATACATACGCCTGCACGTGGTTGTTAAGTGTCTATACTTCGCCAAGGATGATCGATCTAAGAAGATGCCATCTCCTAATACGAATCTCCTAGTACGAATCTGCTAATCAATATTCGAAAATAAGACTATTAATAACGTATGCTATAGTTTCGTCCACGCTGATCCATCACATAATATATTTTTGCCGAGAATCCATTGCATAATCGGACACAGGAAAATATAATTACTGTGCCGGAGATCCATTAGATCAACATCCAGTGCCTAGTTACCCATAGTTTGTGAAGCAATCTATGGTTGAATGGTTAGGCAGACAGTGATATCCTCTGCCCATCAGAGTTCAAGTCTCAGACTTCACATTGGTGCTCGCATTTTTCTGGATTTACCACAGGCCTTTCGGCAATGTGCGTTTAGTGGGAGGAGACATTTCGTTGACTACGAATGCGTCTATGACGACTTCGTCAATCTCAAGATGATGTGTCGGCTCAGCCTCTTGGATGTGCTCATAGGAAAAAGATGTGCTTGCGAGTGTTCATAGGAATGAGTGTATGTGCGTATGTATAAGCTTATGTGTCTGTATTTTGTTCAAAAAAAGGTTACCCATAGTTTCATGTTTGTCCATAAATTACCCCATTTAACTTTTTCTCGCTAGCTGTGTTTGCAACGTTGACATGTTATTTTCTTTGCTAGTTTCCACATATAGTTTTGCCAAGTCTTAGTCGATTGAGACTTCGTTATGTCTCAGTCGATGCTATATTCCGTTAATCTTGCATGGAGATTCGTACAAAGCATCTCTTTTTAGTTTTTTTATATACTATATCACTTGACTGAGACTTACTACCCCCGTTCTAATTTATCAGTCCTTTTGTATTATGTGTCAAATTTTGACCTTAAATTTAACTAATAAAATATTAATGCATGTCATCAAAAATTATATCATTGGATTCATTATGTTCAAATATGAATCCAATGATATAATTTTTTATAACATGCATTAATATTTTGTTAGTTAAAATTTGACACAAAATATAAAGAAAACTTATAAATTAGGACGGAGGTAGTAGTTAAGTCTTAGTGGACTGAGACTAGCCACACCCTTTCACATAAACAATCATTTGCGATGTCTCTGCAGGTTGTGCACACATCACGATGTAGCAGAACGTGCGTGAAAGACTGTAGCAGCATGGGTGCTCAGATACAACTTCCTCTTGCAAGTCTCCGTTGTAGCACGCCGGGCATGGCACGGAGTCTATAAGAACCCCATAGGACTGTTAGCAACTGCAGTAACCAGTAGCGCAGTTCAAGATAGCCATGGATGTAATAAGTGCTAGCGCAACTCCACAGGCACTAGGGCTCCTCCTTGTCCTCTTCCTCATGGTCGTCTACCTGGCGACATCGAGTTCCAGAGCAGACAAGCTACGCAGCAAGATCCCTTCGCCTCCGTTCAGGCTCCCGGTGATCGGGCACCTCCACCTCGTCGGCTCCCTCCCCCACGTCGCCCTCCGCGACCTCGCCAAGAAGCACGGCCCCGACGTGATGCTCGTCCGCCTCGGCGTCATCCCCACGCTCGTCGTCTCCTCCCCTCGCGCTGCCAAGGCCGTCCTCCGCACGTACGACCACCTCTTCGCCTCCCGGCCGCACTCTCCCGTCGGCGACATCCTCTTCAACGGATCCACAAACGTCGGATTCGCCCCTTACGGCGACTACTGGCGCCAGACAAGAAAGATCGTCACCACCCACCTCCTCAGCGCCAGGAAGGTCCGCGCCAACCGTGCTGCCCGTGAGACCGAGGTGCGGCTCGTCCTGGCTAGGGTGAGGGCTGCAACAGCCGCGGGCTCCGCGGTGGACGTGAGCCAGCTCTTCAGCTACTTCGCCAACGACGTGCTATGCCAGGCCGTGGTGGGCAGGCTCCCCCGGGAGGCAGGCCGGAACAAGATGTTCCGCGAGCTGTTGGAGATCAACTCCAAGCTCCTAGGGGGGTTTATACTCACCGACTTCTTCCCGAGCTTGGCAAGGCTGGACATGGTGTCCCGCGGCGCTTTGAACCAGAAGAAGAAATGGGACGACCTGCTCGACGACCTCATCGACAAGCACGCGAGCAAGGCGGTCAAGGACGAGGACGAGCAGGACTTCATCGACGTGATGCTCTCCGTTCAACAGGAGTACGGCCTGATCAAAGATAACATCAAGGCAGTACTGATGGTATGCACATCGATTTCATATTCTGCTTCCACAGCTTTATTTTTCAATCAGAATTTGCTCAGACCACTGAAAGTTTTACGACCTAATCGTTGTATAGGACATGTTTGAAGCTGGGACAGACACAACATATGTATCGCTCGACTACACCATGGCTGAGCTGATGCGGAACCCACGGGTAATGACCAAGCTGCAAGCCGAGTTGAGGAGCTGCGTGACCAAGGGGAAAGAGATGGTCACCGAGGATGACCTTGCAAGCATGAGCTACCTCAAGGCCGTAATGAAAGAGGCCATGCGGCTGCACCCGTCGGGGGCTCTCTTGATCCCCCACCTTTCCATAGAGGACTGCGATGTGGAGGGCTACACCATACCCTCCGGGACGCGTGTAATGGTCAACGCTTGGGCTCTAGGCAGGGACCCCACCTGCTGGGAGAACGCAGAGGATTTCATCCCCGAGCGCTTCATGAAAGAAGCCGTGGATGCCGCTTGCGACTTTCAAGGGAACGACTTCCGTTTTTTGCCGTTTGGGTCTGGCCGAAGGATATGCCCCGGTATAAACTTTGCCGTCGTCACGTTCGAGATCATTCTGGCCAATCTCATCTACCACTTCAACTGGGAGCTGCCGGAGGGGTCCCTGGGCATTGATATGACCGAGGAATACGGGATAGATGTGCACCGGAAGGAGAAGCTGCTTCTCATCCCACGCGGGGCTCACGACCTCTAGCTAAGATCGGTTTTCCATCTCCCTGTTCGGTCTAAGTATACTGTCTATAATAAGTCACACGTTGTTGTTTTTTCAGTCGAATTTTTTAGCTAGTTTATCGTTAAATCACAGAGAGGCTGCACGTGCGGTCAGGCCAGGTGGTTACCAAGCAGTTGATCTCTATTGTATCTTTGAAATTGGGGACGTGTGGGTGTATCTGCGGTGCGTGTGTGTGTGCTCAGCTGTACATGTTGACGGAGATTTAGAAATCTGGGAGGTTTTTTTATTTTAAGAAGAGGTGACATCACCGACACAATGATGAACGAAAACACTAACGCTCAGACGTGTGGCAACATTGCAACTCGCTCACACGCCTGGATCATCGTCCAGTTAAGTTTGCACGAATCTTGACACACCGAGACAGTTTTCGCGTGCCACGTAGGACAAGGCTGGTGTGTGGGCGTTGGAGAGGTCGCCCACACGCCCCACAGCACGCGGTTTACCAGCTGCACTGTGTGGGCGAACTAGTTTCTGCCCACACAGCCACCACCTAGTCCACGCGCGTGTGAGCGAACTGCTTTTCGCCCACACGACACTCGTACGTTGTTGGATGGCAACTGCAGTTGCGCGTACATGGCAACTAGGTAAACACACATGGCAACTATGATTCGTTGCTAGACGGCAACTGCAGTTGCGCGTACGTGGCAATCAGATAAACATACATGGCAACTATGATTAACCACACGTGGCAACTAGGTAAACACACATAGATACTATTGTTTGACCATATGTGGCAAGTAGTTAATCACACACGACAACTATGGTTTGATTCCACGAGGCAACTACCATAAATTAGACATGGCAACTATAGTTAACCAAGAAAGAGAGAGTTGACATGCTTTTACAACTATATTTGCCATCCTGGATAACTACATCTGCCATCCCTGATGGCAACTAAATCGTCATCCTGCGGGTACCTAATGTAGCTGCGCCAGGACGTGTGGACATATTTGCTTCGTGCCACACGCGCGGGGTGAGGATGAGTAGTACTTGTTGGGCGTGTGGCACGAAATAACTGCGCCCACACATGTGGGCAATTCTACTGTTCGCCCACACACAGCCCGTGTGGGCTGCCTCCTGCTCATGCCACACACGGTGTGTGGGCGGATGTCTATTATGCCACACGTGTGGTGGATATCGGCGTCCATGATGAAATAATTTTTTTTACACTTCCAAAAGATTAATCTCTAATGTTATTGATTTATTGTTTGAGTGTCATGTATCTTATGTCTTATACTTCATCCGTCCCATAATATAAAAATATTTCTCTTATATTATGAGATGGAGGGAGTATCTTATATAGCTTGTATCTTCTATTTACTAGTTGGAGTCACAGTACACATTAATCATAAAACTTAAAAAAAATGTCCGTAGGATTAATATATGGTACTTCATCTGTAAAGAAATATAAAAGCGTTTAGATAACTAAAGTAATGATTTAAATAATTTTATATTAATTCACACTCCTCTCCTTATTCGCTTTGGTCTCGCAACTTTTCTGGCGAGAAGAAAAAAAGGTAATCTGATCATCGGTTAAAAGTAAAAGGAATCTGATCGTAGGTTAAAAATATAAGGAATATGATCGCCCTCTCTCCCTGTTTCCCACGTGTAAAGGAAATATGATGGCGGTCACCTGCTATATTTGTCCTCTTTGCCTCACCGTCGCATGTATGTCATCAGCAAGTCCTAACTCATCCAACTTGCTGCATCCGCTCTCCAGTCATTCTCAGTTTCAATCTTCCAAACACAGTGGAATTGACGTTAGCTAAAGGTAGGATCCAACCAAGGCCGCGCAACTCACACTAATCTCATTTTTCTACAAGTGTTGAATTTCTCCTGTCTATCATCAATTTTTAACCCCGTAGAGTAATCTCTCCCATGGTTCTTGAGGAGGCCGAAGGCAGTTATTTTTTTAATTTAAACAAAAATAATCAGGCCACCTCCGTTAGCGAGGATGGGGAGCGAAATGAAGTGCACCAACTGGATGTCTCGCAGGCCGACTGCTTGCGTCCTTGACACTGTTCATGTTATTTGCATGGCGTTCTTGCACCAACCCACTTCTCATGCAAAAGATATGATAGCTTCATCCATTAGAACTCAGCAGCTGTCCTGGATTTTGCTGTAACTTAAAGGTGTTGTTCACGACTTTCCTTGCAGGTGCAATTAGCCTGGTACGTAAACTGCTAATGTTGTTGGATTACCACATAGATCTGGTGCTCATCAACAATGCATGGTGTCATATCTCAGATTTTTTTCAAATCTGATATGTTAAAAATTTCACAAGGAATTAAAAATTTCCCTAGGAAACCCTTGCTTGAAAGCTAGTTAGCTAAGACTTGCTTAATTGTATGATTGTTTGCTTGTGGTTGCTTGATTGTTTGCCTAGAAGGGTCAAAATCCCAATGCAACCAGTTGAAGCCTAGCTAGCCTTTGGTTGAAATCAAATGAATTTAAAATATTTATTTGGGCATAATGCTATCCTTAATAGGACCTAGATGATATTCAAGCCCAATAAATTTTCCAATTTGATTCATGTGGATTGTTTTCAAATCAATTCAAAAATCAAAGGGAAATTATGTAAAAATGCCTTTGCATTTATTTGCCAGGAAAGTGAATTCCCTAAGTCCAAATAATAGGCTTGACTTATGCAAGATTTCCAAATTGAATTTAAACATATCTGGGTTAAAAACCAAATTCAAATTCAAAAGGAAAATATAAATGAAGAAAATATATGTCCAAAATACCCAACCAAAAAAGTTGGCACAGTCACAAATATTAAGGTATGAATTTAGAACAAGTTTATTTTTTAAGAAAATTTCGAATTCAAAATGAATAAAATGACAGGAGGAAAACAGAAAAGAAAAAAGAGAAAACAGAAAATAAAAAGGAAAAAGAAACTTAAACTACCCGGCCCAACGCACCGCAGCCCAGCCGCCCACCCATGAACTCTCCCCTCCCACTGCCATTCGGGCCCCGCACCTCTCTCCCACTGACGAGTGGAGCCCACTGGTCAGCTTCGTTGCCAACCGCCTGCATGAACCGCGCCCACAACTCGACGCATGGCATGGCCACGACCTCCACGACGGCACACTCCCCATGAATGCGAGGCCCCAGGGCCATGTCCCACTCTCGAGCATATTACAGGTGACGCATGTCATGTCCCACTCTCGAGCATACCACTCTTGAGAATATCTCTCCATCGTCGGAGGAGCAAATCCCACTCTCGAGCTATCCGGTCACTTGTCAAACTTTCTGATGAACGTGTAAGTTGTCGTTATGATCACCGTGTTACAGGTGACGTTTGAGCAACTTCAAAGCCCATCGTACGATAAGAAGTGACCACGATCCTCTCATGGTCTAAGGGGCAATAGCACATGTTAACACTTCGTGTTATTACAATTGAATGAAGACGATATTAACTCAATTCATAACAAAAAAGATTGGGTCGATTCAATATGATCGTTCTTCTAACGTCATAATCTCAATGTTGTTTTAGGACTATCATTACATTTAATGATATTCTAAGATCTGAAAAACGTGATCGCCAACAACACTTGATCTAGTCTTAGAGGCGAGACTAGGAACCTTTATTTTATCCATTTATCATTTCACACGTGCATATGAGTTTTTTGCACTGAATCGCATATTTCAGGATCATAGCAGTTATACCATGAAATATAAACACTTAACTATGAATATGGAAGAATAACAATACAAAATTATTGCCTATAGAGCATATTTCCAATAGTCTCCCACTTGCAGTAGATTCAATAATATAGGTAGCATTATTAACTTTAACACCAACGGCAATCCGTTGTAAGTCCATGCTTTGCTTGCGGTATAGATTTCGTTCTATCAAATCTGACAATCTTCAGATCCGTGTGTATCTTTTGTATTTCAATGTATCTAACATGCTTTCACATGAATTTATAATTTATGTGAAACGAGCTTAGTATATATTGAATCACTCGCAGAACCTTTGATTCCTTGGATTGAGCCATAGAACCACTATAAAGAATAGTGTTCTATTTGCACAATCATCTAGAAACCATAGTAATGTTCATATATGAACGTTTGATTCATCACGCTCTATTGTTGCTCCTAAGGCGACAATATACTTAGCCTTTTGTTGAAGAATTCACCATGGTAACTATCTTTGAGCAATTCCAATTTACTATGCCACCATTGATCATTTAATTGAAACCAAAAATCGCTTGGAGCACTGGTGAAGATTTTACCAGTGTACTACTTACAACGAGTCTGTATTGATGTAACTCCTTACAAGAATCTGTTCATCTTTTCCATATGCGAGAAACATGTCGTCTGTACTCAACGACATTTTCACTGATGTCATATGATCAACAATTTGATCATTCCAGTAACTTTACTCACAACTTACTTGAAATACTGGACATATCTGGTTATTTACATATCATGGAATTAACACAAGTGATTGGAATCATGTATTTCACTCATCAGTATTTCAAGATACCGATTCTTGCTAAGAATTCCTTCCATGTGACTTTTGACAAGAAACTCTTCTTGGCGTTTTTCATACTCCCTCCATTCCAAAATATAGTGCGCCCGCGCTTCCCGAGGTCTAACTTTGACCATAAATTTGACCAACGAGACCGACTGTGGCGGGAGAAAAAAATTATATAATTGAAAACTTCTTTTGAATACGATTCACTGGTATAACTTTTGCTCCCGCCGCAGTCGGTCTCGTTGGTTAAATTTATGGTCAAAGTTGAAGCATGGGAATAGAGGAAGTACTATATTTTGGAACGGAGGGAGTACTAAACTGCTTTAGTGTTTTGTCAATATATATTTTGGCTAAGCCCGATTAGACACTACTATCTCCATATATTGTTATGTCTAGTAGAAAAAAAAGCACTGATACTACTACGTTCTGTTGGACTTTAAGATGGCATTTGAAGTGCACTAAGTATTTAATGATCGGAGACATTACTTTTGGTATGTATTGTTTTTCATGTGCTGCATACTGCGGTCGGGCATAGATTAGTAAAAGTTCAAGGCTTTCTATTTAAAGCGGCATTTCTTCGGCGTGTTCCAACCTTTACATGCCTAATTATAGAGAATCTGATCTTATGCTTTCTCCAATCAGCAGTATACCATACATCAAAATATTTTTGCAATTTCGATTTGCACGAGGATGTTGTTAAGTCACAAAGCATGGACCCGAGCCTCGCACTATCCAATCCCGCCTTGGACACGTCCTTGACAAAGTAAATAGGACTGCTTTGTATGCAATCCCATAAGAAAACTCCCATTAAATTTTAACTGGATGAATGATTTTCTCGTTACAGTAACAACCATGCCATACACCTAGTTCTTCAGAAAATTTCTTGCATTTTCTTATGACGTAACCAAACAATACTTATGATAATGTTGTTGTGCTCACAAAGCGGATGCAATGAAGGTTAGTTGTTTGACAAAGTAATTAGTATAAGAGTGACTTGATACGTCTCCATCGTATCTACTTTTCCAAACTTTTTTGCCCTTGTTTTCGACTCTAATTTACATGATTTGAATGAAATTAACTCGGACTGACGCTGTTTTCAGTAGAATTGTCATGGTGTTATTTTTGTGCAGAAATCAAAGTTCTCGGATTCACCTGAAAATTTACGAAGAATTTTTCTGAAATAAATAAAAAATACTGACGAAAAAATATACCAGAGGGGGGCCACCCAGGAGACACAAGCCCAAGGGGCGCGCCTACCCCCCTTGGGCGCGCCCTACAGGCTTGTGGGCCCCCTGGAGCTCCGGCAACCCTAAGTCCAACTCCATATAAGTATACTACTAATACTAAAGCGGGAGCGATCCGATTTTGGTGGTTTTTTTGAATTTTTTTGGAGATGGTACTATTCGTATTCCACGGCAACATCATCGTCACTGAACAGTACATACAATGAACAGTATGCATGTGTGAACAGTGCTCCCTGGTGGACACTTTCCCTGGTAAACAGTACGCGTACATGAACAGTATGTGCGCATAAAACAGTGGCCTTCACACACAATATCCCTCCCCGTAAACAGTGCCCTCTGTGAACAGTGTTAATAAAAAAATTCTCCGGAGAAAAGAATATGCAATTTCTTTTAAAAAAAGGTATATTTTACACATCATTTCTCTCCTCTTCCTTCACCCTCACGTCCTTATATAGAAAGTTAGGATTTAGAATTTTCTATATATCATTTCTCGACACCGACGTACCGATGCACAACACCAGCGTATCAAGCAGCCGTCTCAATCGTCTTCTAATTCTTTCCGATGATAGTATTAACAAAGCACAAAAACAGTAGGCCGGAATTGTATATTTGCACGAACAGCAATCCGTGAAAAAAGTGCTTTTTTTTACAACACACCAACAATTAAAAGTGCACTAACAAATACCCGAACAATAACTGGACATTTTCCGAATGAACTCAGAACTACTAACCAAAATAATAGCCCAAATAAACCGAAACAACAACTCCGAATAATCCGGAGCAAGAAAACCAGCGAAACAGAACAACACCTGAGTAAACCGAAAACATTAACCCCCACGAGTCATAAAATTAAAACAGTAACCGAATTTTAAACCAAAACAATACACCCAAATAAACTAAAACAACTAAAAAACACTACGCATTCACGTGAACAGAAATACATAAGAAAAAAAAACCAAAAACCCTGGAACTCCTCCTCCCTAGACCTGAAGCAATAAAATCAGTGAAATGGAACAATACCCAAATAAACCAAAATATTAACCCACACGAACCATAAACCGAAACAGTATCTACTAACAAATACCCGAACAAAAACCGGACATTACAAATTTTAAACCAAAACAATACACCCGAATAAACCGAAACAACTAAAAAAACACTACGCATTCACGTGAACAGAAATACATAAGAAAAAATCTAAAAAAAAACTGGAACTCCTCCTCCCTAGACCTGAAGCAGTAAAACCAGTGAAACGGAACAACACCTAAATAAACCGAAACAATATCTACTAACAAATAACCGAACAAAAATCGGACATTATCGGAATGTACTCAGGACTACTAACCGAAATAGTAGCCTAAATGAACGAAAACAACAATCTCGAAAAATCCGGAGCAATAAAACCAATAAAACAGAACAACACCTAAATAAACCAAAAACATTAATCCACACGAACCCCACCCGAACCATAAACCGAAACAGTATCTACTAACAAATACCCGAACAAAAACCGGACATTATCGAAATGAACTTCGGACTACTAACCGAAACAAACACCCGAATAAACCGAAACAACAACCTCGAATAATTCGGAACAATAAAACCAGTAAAATGGAACAACACCTAAATAAACCAAAAACATTAACCCACACGAACCATATAACTGAAACAGTAACTGAATTTTAAACTAAAACAACACACCCAAATAAACCGGAACAAAAAAATACTATTCATTTACGTGAACAGAAATTTCACAAGTGCTCCAAATAATCTGCTTCCCTTATTGAATGTCGCCCGACCTCACATGCATGCTGAAGAAATTTCACAAGGACAAAAAGGCAAACCACTAATGATTTGCACACACGTAGAAAAAAAAGGTTTTCAATTTGTTGCACCATATTAGTCAAAAATACTATTGCACCGTACTTAGAATAATTTGTTCTACATTGCACATGTATTATTTAATTCTTTGACATAAATAAATCACGGTTCATTCAAAACTTCAATCTCATGATCCTTGAAACACTTTCGTTCTATACAAAAAACACGGAATGGACGGGACCGGTAACGGTGTTTGCCGCTCTATAAAAAAAAGACAAGCATTTCTACACGCAAGGACAAAAATAACAACTACAACGGATGTAAACGTGTTATAAATAAACATATTGCACCAATGAACCTTACCAAAATGAACCTACACCTCCTTTCCTTCCTATAAAACCCAAACAAAACAAAACAAGTCCAACCGACTAAACATGAAAAAGACATGCATTCAATAAAAATATTTATCCAAAATATAAGCGAGGCTTGCCACGGGCGCGGCGTGCGCCGCGCATCTTCAGTGCTAGTATACCTATTCACGGAGAAAAAAATCAAAGAGAAGGATTCATCGTGTTTCACGATACGGAGCCGTCGCCACCTCCTATTCTTCATCGGGAGGGCTGATCTGGAGTCCGTTCAGGGCTCCGGAGAGGCGAAATCGACGCCGTCGTCATCATCAACCTTCCTCCATCACCAATTTCATTATGCTCACCGCCGGGAGTGAGTAATTCCATCGTAGGCTTGCTGAACGGTCATGGGTTGGATGAGATTTATCATGTAATCGAGTTAGTTTTGTTAGGGCTTGATGCCTAGTATCCACTATGTTCTGAGATTGATGTTGCTATGACTTTGCTATGCTTAATGCTTGTCACTAGGGCCCGAGTGCCATGATTTCAGATCGGAACCTATTATGTTTTCATGAATATATATGTGTTCTTGATCCGATCTTGCAAGTTGTAGACACCTATTACGAGTTATGTCCGCATACCCCAAGGTGACAATAATTGGGATTCGTTCCGGTGATTATCGTAGTTTGAGGAGTTCATGTATTCACTACGTGCTAATGCTTTGTGAAGGAAATATGCCCTAGAGGCAATAATAAAGTTGTTATTTTATATTTCCTTATTCATGATAAAGGTTTATTATTCATGCTAGAATTGTATTGATCGGAAACCATAATACATGTGTGAATATATAAACAAACACCGTGTCCCTAGTGAGCCTCTACTTGACTAGCTCGTTGATCAAAGATGGTTATGGTTTTCTAACCATGGACATGAGTTGTCATTTGATAACGGGATCACCTCATTAGGAGAATGATGTGATGGACAAGACCCATCCGTTAGCTTAGCATAATGATCGTTCAGTTTTATTGCTATTAATTGCTTTCTTCATGTCAAATACATATTCCTTCGACTATGAGATTATGCAACTCCCGGATACCGGAGGAATGCCTTGTGTGCTATCAAACGTCACAACATAACTGGGTGATTATAAAGATGCTCTACAGGTATCTCCAAAGGTATTTGTTGAGTTGGCATAGATCGAGATTAGGATTTGTCACTCCGAGTATCAGAGAGGTATCTCTGGGCCCTCTCGGTAATACACATGATAAGCTTGCAAGCAAACGACTAAGGAGTTAGTCACGAGGTGATGTATTATGGAAGGAGTAAAGAGACTTGCCGGTAACGAGATTGAACTAGGTATGAAGATACCGACGATCAAATCTCGGGCAAGTGACATACCGATGGACAAAGGGAATTACGTATGTTATCATAATGGTTCGACCGATAAAGATCTTCGTAGAATATGTAGGAGCCAATATGGGCATCCAGGTTCCACTATTGGTTATTGACCGGAGAGGTGTCTCGGGCATGACTACATAGTTCTCGAACCCGTAGGGTCCACACGCTTAACGTTCGATGACGATATAGTATCATATGAGTTATGTGATTTGGTGACCGAATGTTGTTCGGAGTCCCGGATGAGATCACGGACATGACGAGGAGTCTCGAAATGGTTGAGAGGTAAAGATTGATATATAGGACGATGGTATTCGGACACCGGAAGTGTTTCGAGGGTTACCGGGTACTTATCGGGTCACCGGAAGGGGTTCCGGGCACCCCCGGCAAAAGATATGGGCCTTATGGGCCAAGAGGGGAAACGTACCAGCCACAAGGGGCTGGTGCGCCCCCCATATGGGCCAGCCTAAGGAGGAGAAGGAAAGGGGAGAAGGGAAAGGTAAGTGTGGATTAGGATTCCCACTTCCTTCCCTCTCCCCCCCTCTTTCCTTCCCCCTCGGACAAACATGGCAGGGGGGCGCGGCCAAGGACAGGAGCTCAAGTAGGATTCGGACCTACTTGGGGTGCCCCTTGGCCTCTCCCCTCTCCCTCCCACCTATATATATGAGGAGGGGGGCGCCTAGCACACCCCAGACAATTGCCTAGCCGTGTGCGGCGCCCCCCTCCATCTTTTACACCCCCGGTCATATTTTCGTAGTGCTTAGGCGAAACCCTGCGGAGATCACTTCACCATCACCATCACCACGCCATCGTGCTGACGGAACTCATCGACTACCTCGACGTCTTGCTGGATCAAGAAGGCGAGGGACGTCACCGAGCTGAACGTGTGTAGAACGCGGATGTGCCGTGCGTTCGGTACTTGATCGGTTGAAGCGCGAAGAAGTTCGACTACATCAACCGCGTTGTGAAACTCTTCCGCTTACGGTCTACGAGGGTACGTAGACACACTCTCCCCCTCGTTGCTATGCATCTCCATGGATAGATCATTGTGTGTGCGTAGAAAATTTTTTGTTTTCCATGCAACGATTCCCAACAGTGGTATCAGAGCCAGGTCTATGCGTAGATGATATGCATGAGTAGAACACAAAGATTTGTGGGTGGTGATAGTCATACTGCTTATCACCAACGTTTTATTTTGATTCGGCGGTATTATGGGATGAAGCAGCCCGGACCAACCTTACATGTCCACGCACATGAGACCGGTTCCACCGACAGACATGCAACTAGTTTTGCATAAAGGTGGCTGGCGGGTGTCTGTTGCTCCTACTTTAGTTGAATCAAATTTGACTGCGGCCGGTCCTTGAAGAAGGTTAAAACAGCAAACTTGACTAATCACGGTTGTGGTTTTTGCCGTAGGTAAGAACGGGTCTTGCTAGAAGCCCGTAGCAGCCACGTAAAACTTGCAACAACAAAGTAGAGGACGTCTAACTTGTTTTTGCAGGGCATGTTGTGATGTGGTATGGTCAAGACATGATGTGATATACGTTATTGTATGAGATGATCATGTTTTGTAAGATATCTGGCAACCGGCAGGAGCCTTATGGTTGTCTCTTTATTGTATGAAATGCATACGCCATGTAATTGCTTTACTTTATCACTACGCGTTAGCGATAGTTGTAGAAGCAGTAGTTGGCGAGACGACCACGACGCAATGATGGAGATCAAGGTGTCGAACCGGTGACGATGGAGATCATGACGATGCTTTGGAGATGGAGATCAGAAGAACGAGATGATGATGGCCATATCATGTCACATATTTTGATTGCATGTGATGTTTATCTTTTATACATCTTATTTGCTTAGTACGGCGGTAGCATTATAAGATGATCCCTTCACTAAATTTCAAGGTAAAAGTGTTCTCCCTGAGTATGCACCATTGCTACAGTTCGTCGTGTTGAGACACCACGTGATGATCGGGTGTGATAGACTCTATGTTCACATACAACGGGTGCAAGACAGTTTTGCACATGCGGAATACTTGGGTTAAACTTGACGAGCCTAGCATGTACAGACATGGCCTCGGAACACTGGAGACTGAAAGGTCGAACGTGAATCATATAGTAGATATGATCAACATAGAGATGTTCACCATTGATGACTACCCCATCTCACGTGATGATCAGACATGGGTTAGTTGATTTGGATCACGTATCACTTAGATGACTTGAGGGATGTCTATTTAAGTGGGAGTTCTTGAGTAATTTGATTAATTAAACTTAATTTATCATGAACTTAGTCCTGATAGTATTTGGATATCTATGTTGTAGATCAATGGCCCGTGCTACCGTTCCCTTGAATTTTAATGCGTTCCTAGAGAAAGCTAAGTTGAAAGATGATGGTAGCAACTACACGGACTGGGTCCGTAACTTGAGGATTATCCTCATTGTTGCACAGAAGAATTATGTCCTTGATGCACCGCTAGGTGAAAGGCCTACTGCAGGAGCATATGCTGATGTTTTGAACATCTGGCAAGCTCGATCTGATGACTACTCGATAGTTCAGTGTGCCATGCTTTACGTCTTAGAACCGGGACTTCAAAGACATTTTGAACGTCATGGAGCATATGAGATGTTCCAAGAGTTGAAGTTAATATTTCAAGCAAATGCCCGGGTTGAGAGATATGAAGTCTCCAACAAGTTCTATAGCTGCAAGATGGAGGAGAACAGTTCTGTCAGTGAACACATACTCAAAATGTCTGGGTATTATAATCACTTGACTCAGCTGGGAGTTGATCTTCCAGTTGATTGTGTCATTGACAGAGTTCTTCAATCACTGCCACCAAGCTACAAAGGCTTCGTGATGAACTATAATATGCAAGGGATGAACAAAACAATTCCCGAGCTCTTCGCAATGCTTAAGGCCGCGGAGGTAGAAATCAAGAAGGAGCATCAAGTGTTGATGGTTAACAAAACCACTAGTTTCAAGAAAAAGGGCAAGGGAAAGAAAGGGAACTTCAAAAAGAATGGCAAGCAAGTTGCCACTCCCGGAAAGAATCCCAAAGCTGGACCCAAGCCTGAAACTGAGTGCTTCTACTGCAAAGGGACTGGTCACTAGAAGCAGAACTGCCCCAAGTATTTGGCGGATAGGAAGGATGGCAAAGTGAACAAAGGTATATTTGATATACATGTTATTGATGTGTACCTTACTAATGCTCGTAATAGCGCCTGGGTATTTGATACTGGTTCGGTTGCTCATATTTGTAACTTGAAACAGGAGCTACGGATTAAACAAAGATTAGCTAAGGACGAGGTGACGATGCACGTCGGGGATGGTTCCAAGGTCGATGTGATCGCCCTCGGCACGCTACCTCTACATCTACCTTCGGGATTAGTTTTAGACCTAAATAATTGTTATTTGGTGCCAGCATTGAGCATGAACATTATATCTGGATCTTGTTTAGTGCGAGATGGTTATTCATTTAAATCAGAGAATAATGGTTGTTCTATTTATATGAGTAATATCTTTTATGGTCATGCACCCTTGAAGAGTGGTCTATTTTTGTTGAATCTCGATTGTAGTGATACACATATTCATAATATTGATGCCAAAAGATGCAAAGTTGATAATGATAATGCAACATATTTGTGGCACTGCCGTTTAGGTCATATTGGTGTAAAGCGCATGAAGAAACTCCATGCAGATGGGCTTTTGGAATCACTTGATTATGAATCATTTGATACTTGTGAACCATGCCTCATGGGCAAGATGACTAAAACTCCGTTCTCCGGAACAATGGAGCGAGCTAATGACTTATTGGAAATAATACATACCGATGTATGCGGTTCGATGAGTGTTGAGGCACGCGGCGGGTATCATTATTTTCTGACCTTCACAGATGATTTGAGCAGATATGGGTATATCTACTTAATGAAACACAAATCTGAAACATTTGAAAAGTTTAAAGTATTTCATAGTGAAGTGGAGAATCATCGTAACAAGAAAATAAAGTTTCTATGATCTGATCGCGGAAGCGAATATTTGAGTTACGAGTTTGGCCTTCATTTAAAACAATGTGGAATAGTTTCACAACTCACGCCACCTGGAACACCACAGCGTAATGGTGTGTCCGAACGTCATAACCGTACTTTATTAGATATGGTGCGATCTATGATGTCTCTTACCGATTTACCACTATCGTTTTGGGGTTATGCATCAGAGAGAGCTGCATTCACGTTAAATAGGGCACCGTCTAAATCCGTTGAGACGACACCGTATGAACTGTGGTTTGGCAAGAAACCTAAGCCGTCGTTTCTTAAAGTTTGGAGTTGCGACATTTATGTTAAAAGGCTTCAGCCTGATAAGCTCGAACCCAAATCAGAGAAGTGCGTCTTCATAGGATACCCAAAAGAAACTGTTAGGTACACCTTCTACCACAGATCCGAAGGCAAGATCTTTGTTGCCAAGAATGGATCCTTTCTAGAGAAGGAGTTTCTCTTGAAAGAAGTGAGTGGGAGGAAAGTAGAACTTGATGAGGTAATCGTACCTTCTCTCGAACTGGAAAGTAGCACATCAGAGAAATCCGTTCCTGTGATGCCTACACCAACTAGAGAGGAAGCAAATGATAATGATCATGGAACTTCAGATCAAGTTACTACTGAACATCGTAGGTCAACCAGAGCACGATCCGCACCAGAGTGGTACGGTAATCCTGTTCTGGAAGTCATGTTATTAGACCAAGGCGAACCTACGAACTATGAAGAAGCTATGATGAGCCCAGATTCCGACAGATGGCTTGAGGCCATGAAATCTGAGATAGGATCCATGTATGAGAACAAAGTGTGGACTTTGGTGGACTTGCCCGATGATCGGCAAGCCATAGAGAATAGATGGATCTTCAAGAAGAAGACTAACGCTGATGGTAATGTTACTGTCTACAAAGCTCGAATTGTCGCAAAAGGTTTTCGACAAGTTCAAGGGGTTGACTACGATGAGACTTTCTCACCCGTAGCGATGCTTAAGTCCGTCCGAATCATTTTAGCAATTGCCGCATTTTATGATTATGAAATCTGGCAAATGGACGTCAAAACTGCATTCCTTAATGGATTTCTTAAAGAAGAGTTGTATATGATGCAACCAGAAGGTTTTGTCGATCCTAAAGGTACTAACAAAGTGTGCAAGCTCTAGCGATCCATCTATGGACTGGTGCAAGCATCTCGGAGTTGGAATATACGCTTTGATGAGGTGATCAAAGCATATGGTTTTATAAAGAGTTTCGGTGAAGCCTGTATTTACAAGAAAGTGAGTGGGAGCTCTGTAGCATTTCTAATATTATATGTAGATGACATATTGTTGATTGGAAATGATATATGATTTCTGGATAGCATAAAAGGATACTTGACTAAGAGTTTTTCAATGAAAGACCTTGGTGAAGCTGCTTATATATTGGGCATCAAGATCTATAGAGATAGATCAAGACGCTTAATAGGACTTTCACAAAGCACATACCTTGACAAGGTTTTGAAGAAGTTCAAAATGGATCAGTCAAAAAAAGGGTTCTTGCCTGTGTTACAAGGTGTGAAGTTGAGTCAGACTCAAAACTCGACCACTGCAGAAGGTAGAGAGAAAATGAAAGTCATTCTATCATGTATGCTTTGTTATGTACCAGACCTGATGTGTTCCTTGCCATAAGTCTGGCAGGGAGGTACCAAAGTAATCCAGGAGTGGATCACTGGACAGCAGTCAAGAACATCCTGAAGTACCTGAAAAGGACCAAGGATATGTTTCTCATTTATGGAGGTGACAAAGAGCTCGTCGTAAATGGCTACGTCGATGCTAGCTTTGACACTGATCCGGATGACTCTAAGTCACAAACCGGATACGTATTTATATTGAATGGTGGAGTTGTCAGTTGGTGCAGTTCCAAGCAAAGTGTCATGGCAGGATCTACGTGTGAAGCAGAGTACATAGCTGCTTCGGAAGCAGCAAATGAAGGAGTTCATATCTGATCTGGGTGTAATACCTAGTGCATTGGATCCAATGAAAATCTTTTGTGACAACACTGGAGCAATAGCCTTGGCGAAGGAATCCAGGTTTCACAAGAGAACCAAACACATCAAGAGACGCTTCAACTCCATTCGTGAACAAGTCAAGGATGGAGACATAGAAATTTGCAAGATACATACGGATCTGAATGTGGCAGACCCGTTGGCTAAGCCTCTTCCGCGAGCAAAACATGATCAGCACCAAGACTCCATGGGTGTTAGATTCATTACAATGTAATCTAGATTATTGACTCTAGTGCAAGTGGGAGACTAAAGGAAATATGCCCTAGAGGCAATAATAAATTTGTTATTTTATATTTCTTTATTCATGATAAAGGTTTATTATTCATGCTAGAATTGTATTGATCGGAAACCATAATACATGTGTGAATATATAAACAAACACCGTGTCCCTAGTGAGCCTCTACTTAACTAGCTCGTTGATCAAAAATGGTTATGGTTTCCTAACCATGGACATGAGTTGTCATTTGATAACGGGATCACATCATTAGGAGAATGATGTGATGGACAAGACCCATCCGTTAGCTTAGCATAATGATCGTTCAGTTTTATTGCTATTGCTTTCTTCATGTCAAATACATATTCCTTCGACTATGAGATTATGCAACTCCCGGATACCGGAGGAATGCCTTGTGTGCTATCAAACATCACAACGTAATTGGGTGATTATAAAGATGCTCTACAGGTATCTCTGAAGGTATTTGTTGAGTTGGCATAGATTGAGATTAGGATTTGTCACTCCGAGCATCGGAGAGGTATCTCTGGGCCCTCTCGGTAATACACATCATAAGCTTGCAAGCAAACGACTAAGGAGTTAGTCACGAGGTGATGTATTACGGAACAAGTAAAGAGACTTGCCGGTAACGAGATTGAACTAGGTATGAAGATATTGATGATCGAATCTCGGGCAAGTAACATACCGGTGGACAAAGGGAATTACGTATGTTGTCATAACGGTTCGACCGATAAAGATCTTCATAGAATAAGTAGGAGCCAATATGGGCATCCAGGTTACGCTATTGGTTATTGACCGGAGAGGTGTCTCGGTCATGTCTACATAGTTCTCGAACCCGTAGGGTCCGCACGCTTAACGTTCGATGATGATATAGTATTATATGAATTATGTGATTTGGTGACCAAATGTTGTTCGGAGTCCCGAATGAGATCACAGACATGACGAGGAGTCTCAAAATGGTCGAGAGGTAAAGATTGATATATAGGACGATGGTATTCGGACACCGGAAGTGTTTCGGGGGTTACCGGGTACTTATCGGGTCACCGGAAGGGGTTTCGGGCACCCCCGGCAAAAGATATGGGCCTTATGGGCCAAGAGGGGAAACGCACCAGCCACAAGGGGCTGGTGCGCTCCCCATATGGGTCGGCCTAAGGAGGAGAAGGAAAGGGGAGAAGTGAAAGGTAAGTGTGGATTAGGATTCCCACTTCCTTCCCTCTCCCCCCCTCTTTCCTTCCCCCTCTGACAAACATGGCAGGGGGCGCGGCCAAGGGTAGGAGCACAAGTAGGATCCGGACCTACTTGGGGCACCCCTTGGCCTCTCCCCTCTCCCTCCCACCTATATATATGAGGAGGGGGCGCCTAGCACACCCCAAACAATTGCCTAGCCGTGTGCGGCGCCCCCTCCACCGTTTACACCCCCGGTCATATTTTTGTAGTGCTTAGGCAAAACCCTATGGAGATCACTTCACCATCACCGTCACCACGCCATCGTGCTGACGGAACTCATCTACTACCTTGACGTCTTGCTGGATCAAGAAGGCGAGGGATGTCACCGAGCTGAACATGTGTCGAACGCGGAGGTGCCGTGCGTTCGGTACTTGATCGTTGAAGCGCGAAGAAGTTCGACTACATCAACCGCGTTGTGAAACGCTTCCGCTTACGGTCTATGAGGGTACGTAGACACACTCTCCCCCTCGTTGCTATGCATCTCCATGGATAGATCATTGCGTGTGTGTAGAATTTCTTCTGTTTTCCATGCAACGATTTCCAACACTTTGTTCTGGTTCTCTATTAAAAGGAGGCCTTAATATCCCTTAGTTTCCTTATGGACCCCACTGCCACGGGAGGGTAGGACAAACGATGTCATGCAAGTTCTTTTCCATAAGCACGTATGACTATATACGGAATACATGCCTACATTACATTGATGAATTGGAGCTAGTTCTGTGTCGCCCTAGGTTATAGCTGTTGCATGATGAATGCCATCCGACATAATTATCCATCATTGATCCAATGCCTACGAGCTTTTCACATATTGATCTTTGCTAAGTTACTTTCTTCGTGCTGCTGTTACAATCACTACAAAATTGCTATTGCTACTGTTATCACCGTTACCGTTACTTCCATACTACTTTGCTACTAAAAACTTTGCTGCAAATATTAAGTCTTTCAGGTGTTGTTGAATTGACAACTGAACTGCTAATACTCACGAATATTCTTTGGCTCCCCTTGTGTCGAATCAATAAATTTGGGTTGAATACTCTACCCTCAAAAACTGTTGCGATCCCCTATACTTGTGGGTTATCAAGACCTTTTTCTGGCGCTGTTGTCGGGGAGCATAGCTCTATTTACTGAGTCACTTGGGATTTATATCTGTTGATCACTATGAAGAATCTGAAAGATACCAGAACCAAGATCGTTCCCTCTAAGATGAGGGGAGGTAAGGAACTGCCATCGCACTCTGCACTTGATTCACCTTCTGTTTTGAGTAAACTTGCGACACCACCACCTGCTACTAATCTTGATATGTCGCAAGTAATTGATGATGCTACTTCTGCTATGAATGGTGTTTATGATGATGCTAGTACTATGCTTGATAAGACTGTGCCACTAGGTGAATTTCTTCATGAACAGCTTGCCAGAGCTAAAGAAAATGAGATTACTGAAACTGATGAAATTATTGAAACTGAAGATTATGATTCTCCTCTTAGACCTGATTATCCTAGATATGAATTGCCTGATATACCTGAGGTTTGTGTTATGGATGGAGAGGTAGCTAGGGATTTTCTTGCTTGTAAGGATAGAGAGGATCTTAAGAAATTACTAGTCAAGTTGAAAGAAAAATCTTTGAATGCTAGAATCCTAAGTTTGCTACTTCGCCTATCTTTGTTACTGATAAGGATTATGAATTCTTTGTCTATCCTGAGTTAATTACTTTGGTTGAATCTGATCCTTTCCATGGTTATGAATCTGAAACTGTTGTGGCACATCTTACTAAATTGAATAATATAACCACCCTATTTGCTCATGAGGAAAAAATTCGCTATTACTGTATTCTTAAGTTATTTCCTTTCTCGTTAAAGGGTGATGCTAAGACACGGTATAATTCTCTTGCTCCTGGTTGTGTGCGTAGTCCCCAGGATATGATATATTACTTCTCTGAAAATTATTTCCCTGCTCATAAGAAACAAGCTGCTCTACAGGAAATATTTAACTTTGTGCAAATTGAAGAAGAGAGTCTCCCACAAGCATGGGGAGGCTTCTCCAATTACTTAATGCTTTGCCTGATCATCCTATCAAGAAAAATGAAATACTTGATATCTTTTATAATGGACTAACCGATGCTTCTATGGACCACCTAGATAGTTGTGATGGTTGTGTTTTCAGGGAACAAACTGTTGAACAAGCTGAACAACTATTGAATAATATATTGAGGAATGATAATGATTGGACTCTTCCCGAACCACCGCCTAAGCCAACTCCGAAGAAGAGAGGTATTCTATTTCTCAGTCCTGAAGATATGCAAGAGGCAAAGCAATCTATGAAATAAAAAGGTATTAAAGCTGAAGATGTTAAGAATTTACCACCTATTGAACAAATACATGGTCTTAATACCCCGACACAGGTAGTAGAGGTAAATTCTCTCTATAGAGTTGATGAAGGTGATATTCCTCATACTAAATCTGCTAGTCAATGCTTGGATGAATTTGATAACTTTATTGTTAAACAAGAAAACTTCAATGCATATGTTAGTAGACATTTGAAACGAAATGCTTATAAGATTGAACCCTTGAGTGATTATATGCTTAGAACTGTTAGTGGTCTCAAAGGTGTGAGTAAACATGTATCCATGATAAAAACTCAAGTAGAACAAGGTCTCAAGGCACAAAATGATTTGCTTAATGAGATGAATGATCATGCTGTTAGAGTTATGACCAGGGGTGGTAAAATGACTCAGGAACCTTTGTATCCTGAAGGTCACCCTAAGAGAATTGAGCAAGATTCTCAAAGAATTAGTACTGATGCACCTAGTTCATCTAAAAATAAAAGGAGAGATGATAGTACTCTGCATGCTGCTAGTGAACCTACTGTAGACACACCTGAGAATCCAAATGATATTTCTATCTCTGATGCTGAGACACAATCTGATGATGAAAATGAACCTAGTAACAATGATAATGATGATGTTCATGTTGATGCTCAGCCTAGTAATGATAATGATATGGAAATAGAACCTGCTGTTGATCTTGATAACCCACAACCTAAGAATAAAATATATGATAAGAGAGACTTCATTGCTAGGAAACATGGCAAAGAAAGAGAACCATGGGTTCAGAAACCCATGCCCTTTCCTCCTAAACCATCCAAGAAAAAGGATGATGAAGAATTTGAGCGCTTTGTTGAAATGCTTAGACCTGTCTTTTTGCGCTTACGCTTGACTGATATGCTAAAAATGTCTCCTTATGCTAAGTATATGAAAGATATTGTCACAAATAAAATAAAGATACCGGAAGCTGAAATTTCCACCATGCTTGCTAATTATACTTTTAAAGGTGGAATACCAAAGAAACTAGGAGACCCTGGAATACCAACTATACCATGCTCCATTAAAAGAAACTATGTTAAAACTGCTTTATGTGATCTTGGAGCCGGTGTTAGTGTTATGCTTTTCTCTTTGTACCGAAGACTTGATTTGAATAAATTGACACCAACTGAAATCTCTTTGCAAATGGCCAATAAATCAACTGCTATACCCATCGGTGTTTGTGAGGATGTACCTGTCGTAGTTGCAAATGTTACTATCTTAATGGACTTTGTTATTCTTAATATACCCAAGGACGACAGTATGTCGATCATCCTTGGTAGACCTTTTCTTAATACTGCAGTGGCTGTTATTGATTGCAATAAAGGCAATATCACTTTTCACATCAATGGTAATGAGCATACGGTACACTTTTCGAAGAAACAACCTCAAGTAAATAGTATCAACTCTATCGGAGAAATTCCAACAATTGCTATTGGAGGTTTTAAATTCCCTATTCCTACTGTCAAAAAGAAATATGATATTCTTATTGTTGGGGACATGCATATCCCCGTTGAGATAACCTAGTGTTATTCGAAAATTCTCTGGTTTCATGTCAGTCGGAAGAAGTTTGTTAATAAGATTTGATCAACCTTATTAATGGATTCCTTTTGATGAACATGTGATGGATGAATTTAGGAGACACAACTTTCTGTACCCGCCTTTTACTTTCTGTTATTCAGAATTAATAAAGTAGAAATGCCATTATTTTAATGTTCTCTGAATTATCCGTGCAATAAAAAAATGACCAGAAAATAGAAGTTCTCCAAATGCCCTGAAAATTTTATATGATTTTTTCTGCAATATTTGAAAAAAATTGGCACTGAACACACCCCAAGGGGGTTCACCTGTGAGCCACAAGCTCACATGGCGCGCCCACCCCCCTGGTGCGCCCAGTAGGCTTGTGGGGCCCACGTAGGCCCCCTCACTTATTCCAGCCGCCCATGCACTTTGCCTTCCTCCAGAAAAAATCACACCATTTCTCAAACCTGTGTTCTTGCTCATCTTACTGCCATTTTCGATCTCCTTGCTCGTAGCTCCATTTGCAAAATTGTTTTGGGGGATTGATCATCGGTATGTGACTCCTCCAATGGCCCAATTAGTTTTTGTTCTAGTGCTTTATATATTGCAAATTTTTGCTGCTGTGGTGACCATGTTCTTGAGCTTGCATGCCAAATTTATATGGTTCAAAGTAGTTTTGTTGCATGATATAGCTTCTAGACACTTGTGGGAGTAGTTGCTATCAATTTTGTTGAGTTTTGTTCACTTTTATTTTGAGTCACTAAAAATTTCAGAAATTTTCAGAGGAAGAAAATGTTTAGGAAGATATTCCAAGGTTGTACCTCGAAGAAGAAATCCCCAAGGCTCGCGATACGGGAGCCGGACCTTGAACCACCGCGGGAAGCTCTAGTGCGACATTGTGAATGCCCGTCGGATCACTTCATGACTCGTGCAGGCTTTAAAGAAGAGTTTGATATTTATGTGCACAACACCGGCCTGACGGACTTCGTGTCAGACAAAACGAAGATATTTCATACTTAGAGAGGAGGCAGATGAGTATGAGAGGGCGAGGGAGACCGCTCACCTCCATGAGGCAGCCCGCCAAGCGGTGGCAGCTGCAATTGAGTACAACCCCAACTACAACTCTGGATATTATCCGGGCCAGCAGCGGCCATAGACCAACTTAGGGCAAAAGCCTAAGCTTGGGGGAGTACGTATATCTCATCGACATTACATTCATGCATCACACATTCATTCCTGTTGTCGGTGTTCATCTTTTTCCATTGTATTATCCATGTTAGTTTATTTTTCTTGCTTTCTTCTTGTGTGTTTGAAAAAAAACTTTGATAGAATCCAAAAAAAAGTACTTCTCGCTTCTTTTTAGTTTTTCTTTGTAGTTCAATTAGTTGTAGTATTAAAAAAAACCAAAAAGATTTCTCGTTCTTCTTATGCTTGTTGGGAGTTTTCCCGTGTAAATAGTTTTCTCGTTTTTGTTTTCCTTTCGTTAATTTGCTTTCTTCAGGAAAAAAACAAAAACTCCAAAAATATTTCAGTGTGTTTCTCTGAAATTCTTTTCTTTTCTTTGGGTCGTAAGGAGAAGACCACAATGAAAATGTTGAGTGGCTCCCATATGCTTTATTGTTGATCTAACGAAGAGCCCATATTACCTTGTCTTCTCCTTTGAATAAATGTTTGCAGATTCCAGCTTAGTCCAATGCACGTGTACTCTTATTATTATTCACATCGTTCGGTCGTGCAAGTGAAAGGCAATAATGACGAAATTTGATGAAATGATTGAGATGAAGAAAAGTTGGTATGAACTCGACCTATTTTGTTTTTGTAAATATGATTAGCTCATCGTTCTTGATTCAGCCTAATATGAATGAAACATGTTTGTAATGACAATTAGAGATTATAGTTACTCATGCCATGCTTAATTAGCTAGGAGTGGATAATGGTTTATCTTGTGTGTCAACTTGCATTTAAAATGGTTATGATGTAGTATGATAGGATGGTATCCTCCTCTGAATGATTCAAGTGACTTGACTTGGCACATGTTCACGCATGTAGTTGAATCAAAACCAACATAGACACCACGATATTTATGTTCATGGTGATTTATATCCCACTCATGCTTGTATTCAATGTTGATTAACCTCAATGCATGTTTATGACCGTTGTTGCTCTCTAGTTGGTCGCTCCTCAATCTATTTGCTAGCCTTCACTTGTACTAAGCGGGAATACTACTTTGTGCATCCACTTCCTTAAACCCAAAGTTGTTCCATATGAGTCCACCATACCTACCTATATGCGGTATTTACCTGCCGTTCCAAGTAAATTTGCATGTGCCAAACTCTAAATCTTCAAATAATAATTTGTTTTGTATGCTTGAATCGCTCATGTAGCGACTGGGGGCTGTCAGTATCTTCCATGCTAGGTGGGTTATTCTCACGATGAGTGTTTATTCAATTGTCATTCACGAGAGATTGGCTGGTAATTGGGATGCCAAGTCCTATGATCAAAATCAAAACCAAAATATAATAATGAAACAAAACTCCCCCGAATGGTTGTTGGTATGGATGGCACCCATGGATTCGGCTAGCCATGGCTTGTGTTTGTTGGTGAAGGGGGAGTAAAAACTTTACCATTCTATTTGGGAACCGCCTATAATGTGTCTAGCACGGAAGATAGTGAGATCCCTCGGTTGTTATGTTGACAATAAAAGCATACCTCTCAAAATTATATTCATCTTTGTTTTAAAAGCTTCGAGATCTGGCACCTCTGCAAATCCCTGCTTCCCTCTAGGAAGGGCCTATCTATTTACTTTTATTGTTGAGTCACCATCTTCTTATTAAAGCACCAGCTGGAGAGCACTATTGTCATTTATATGCTTTGTTTTAATCGATGTTGAGTATGAGTGTGACTGGATCTCTTTTGCCATAAATTACAATGTCTAGTCAGTGCTTGAACTTCAGGCGTGCTCTGCATTTATGTTATGCGGTCTCAGCAAGGGCTAGCGAGCTACCATTATGTCATATTGTATCATGATTGTTTTGAAAAAGTGTTGTCATCCGAGGTATCTTATTATTGCTCGCTAGTTGATTATGTCATATATATGAGTAAATGTGAGACCTAAATGTTATTGTGAATGTGGTTAGTTCATAATATTTGCTGAAAACCTGAACACCGGTTAGGCATATTTGCAACAAAAATATCAAACAGAGTTTGTAAAAGTTTTTCTTTGTCACTTTCAGTTTGTCAACTGAATTGCTTGAGGACAAGCAATGGGTTAATCTTGGGGAGTTGATACGTCTCCATCGTATCTACTTTTCCAAACTCTTTTGCCCTTATTTTCCACTCTAATTTGCATGATTTGAATGAAACTAACCCGGACTGACGCTGTTTTCAGCAGAATTGCCATGGTGTTATTTTTGTGCAGAAATCAAAGTTCTCGGATTGACCTGAAAAATTACGGAGAATTTTTGTGGAATAAATAAAAAATACTGGCAGAAAAATATACCAGAGGGGGCCACCCAGGAGCCACAAGCCCTGGGGGCGCGCCTACCCCCCTAGGTGCGCCCTGTAGGCTTGTGGGCCCCCTGGAGCTCTGGCAACCCTAAGTCCAACTCCATATATACCTATTTACGGAGAAAAAATCAAAGAGAAGGATTCATCACATTTCACGATACGGAGCCGCTGCCACCTCCTGTTCTTCATCTGGAGGGCTGATCTGGAGTCCGTTCGGGGCTCTGAAGAGGGGAAATCGACACCGTCGTCATCATCAACCTTCCTCCATCACCAATTTCATGATGCTCACTGCCGGAAGTGAGTAATTTCTTCGTAGGCTTGCTGGACGGTGATGGGTAGGATGAGATTTATCATGTAATCGAGTTAGTTTTTTTAGGGCTTTGATGCCTAGTATCCACTATGTTCTGAGATTGATATTGTTATGACTTCGCTATGCTTAATGCTTGTCATTAGGGCCCGAGTGCCATAATTTCGGATCTGAACCTATTATGTTTTCATGAATATATATGTGTTCTTGATCCGATCTTGCAAGTTGTAGACACCTATTACGAGTTCTGATCCGCATATCGCAATGTGACAATAATTGGGATTCTTTCTAGTGATTACCGTAGTTTGAGGAGTTCATGTATTCACTAAGTGCTAATGCTTTGTTTCGGTTCTCTATTAAAAGGAGGTCTTAATATCCCTTAGTTTCCTTATGGACCCCGCTGCCATGGGAGGGTAGGACAAAAGATGCCATGCAAGTTATTTTCCATAAGCACGTATGAGTATATACGGAATACATGCCTACATTACATTGATGAATTGGAGCTAGTTCTGTGTCGCCCTAGGTTATAGTTGTTGCATAATGAATGCCCTCCGACATAATTATCCATCATTGATCCAATGCCTACGAGCTTTTCACATATTGATCTTTGCTAAGTTACTTTCGTTGTGCTGCTGTTACAATCACTACAAAATTGCTATTGCTACTGTTATCACCGTTACCGTTACTTCCATACTACTTTGCTACTAAAAACTTTGTTGCAGATATTATGTCTTTCAGGTGCGGTTGAATTGACAACTCAACTGCTAATACTCATGAATATTCTTTGGCTCCCCTTGTGTTGAATCAATAAATTTGGGTTGAATACTCTACCCTAAAAAACTGTTGCGATCCCCTATACTTGTGGGTTATCGTGACTGTAAGTTGGAGAAATGGCTGAAATGCCCCTATGCCGCTAATCTCAGCTTCATTCAGTTCACGTCAGCGGAGAGTGAGATTTGGAGATGGGATTGACTGGAGGCCAACTTAGAACTATTAAGGATGTGGCTAACAAAGTGACAAAGAAAACTTACCTAGGAATGGCTTTCACATCACTGTGTTGAGGTGATGCTAGAGTTGGCAACATCTAGTCCACATCAGTGCATGAACATTTTTAAAATTGATGAACAAATTTTAAACTCATGAACCTTTTAAAAGTTCATGAAAATAATTTCAGATTTATATTTAAAATAAAATAATAACCCATCCAAAATAAAATAACGTTGTGTGGATTGAAGATTTTCTTCTCCACATTCACATGGCTCGCGGCGATGATCTCCACGCCATTAAATACCTTCCTCTAAAGCTAAAAGGGCCAGCATGGCACTGGTTGAATAGCCTCCCAGAGAACTCCATTGGCAGTTGGGAGGATTTAGAGGATGCTTTTCAGGACAACTTTCAGGGCACTTATGTCCGGCCACCGGACGCTGACGACCTGAGTCACATAGTCCAGCAACCCGGAGAGTCAGCCCGCAAACTCTGGACTCGGTTCTTAATTAAAAAGAACCAAATTGTCGACTGTCCGGACGTCGAAGCCTTAGCAGCATTTAAAAACAGCGTCCGCGACGAATGGCTTGCCCGACACCTCGGTCAGGAAAAGCCGAAGACTATGGCAGCTCTCACTGCACTCATGACCCGCTTCTGCGCGGGCGAAGATAGCTGGTTGGCTCGTAGAAGCAACAACACCAGCGACCCTGGCACCTCTGAGGCCAGGGATGGCAATGGAAGGCCACGACGCAGCAAAAATAAGCGTCGGAACAACAATGAAGAAACCGAGGATACGGCGGTCAACGCCGGATTCAGCGGCTCTAAACCCGGTCAGCGGAAGAAGCTGTTCAAAGGAAATAAAGACGGCCCGTCCAACTTGGATAAAATACTGGGTAGGCCCTGTCAAATCCATGGCACCCCTGACAAGCCTGCCAACAACACCAACAGAAACTGCTGGGTTTTTAAACAGGCTGGTAAATTAAATACCGAACATAAGGGGAAAGGACCTCAAAGCGAGGACGACGATGAACCCCGCCCTCCGAACACCGGGGGACAAAAGAAATTTCCCCCCGAGGTGAAAACAGTGAACATGATATATGTCACGCATATCCCCAAGAGGGAACGCAAGCGCGCACTGAGGGACGTCTACGCCATAGAGCCTGTTGCCCCGAAATTCAACCCTTGGTCGGCCTGTCCGATCACCTTCGATCGCAAGGACCACCCAACCAGTATCCATCACAGAGGTTCGGCGGCCCTGGTACTCGATCCCATCATTGACGGATACCATCTCACTAGAGTCTTTATGGACGGTGGCAGCAGTCTCAACTTGATTTACCAAGACACTGTCCGTAAGATGGGTATTGACCTGTCAAGAATCAAGCCCAGCAACACTACCTTTAAAGGAGTGATACCTGGCGTAGAGGCCCGCTGCACGGGTTCCTTAACACTGGAAGTGGTATTCGGCTTTCCAGATAACTTTCGAAGTGAAGAATTGATCTGCGATATCGTCCCTTTCCGCAGTGGTTATCATGCATTGCTTGGATGAACTACTTTCGCCCGCTTTAATGCAGTCCCGCACTATGCTTATTTGAAGCTCAAAATGCCCGGACCGCGTGGCGTCATCACAGTCAATGGAAATATGGAACGCTCCCTCCGTACCGAGGAACACACCACGGCCCTAGCAGCCGAGGTACAGAACGGCCTCAACAGCTCATCGGTCATCAAGACCCACGACAACGCTAAGCGAGTCCGAACATTACAGCATGACAGCTCGGCGAATCCGGAGCTTGAATAGCAGTTCGGCCTCCGTCGATCGCCCCATAAGGCTGCGGCATACGTACCGCGCGCGCATAATTAGGCACTAAAAATACCTTGGGCAACGCCGGAGGCATACGGCGGAACAGGTCTATAGTACGGCTTGACCCTATTCGAACCTTAACTTCCTTTTTCTTGTCTTTCCCTTTTACCACAGGTTCATTAAAAACCTACCTACTCTACGGTTGTACAGGGACTCCTTTCTAGGATCCCCTTTCTTATAGACGACCATCGACTCCTCCTCTCAAAGGATTTCCAACCAAGGAGAAACAGCGCAGACGAGCAGCAGGGCATCATTAGGGCCTTCAAGCCACTATTTTCTCAAAAAAGCCCTGTATAAACCTTTCCCTTGTGTAAACTTTTGGCATGTAAAATGGCCTTGGCCTTCGGGCATTATCTGTAATGACACGTCTCAACGTATTAATGCGGGCATAAAGGAAGCAGTTGATCACCACTTTTGTTTGGTACTCATCTATTTTATATTATCATCTGTCTTCCCTCCCTACACCCGACTGCCACACGTGCCTTAGTCCGGTCTTAAACACCGGGGGCTATATCCGGCCCGGCCCATTTTAAAGTCCGAACTACTATGGGGTACTCTTCGGCGTCTCGAATATTGCATTATATGCATCAGCTCCGAATCATGTCTTTGGTCTATAGTTGGGTTGCCCGGCTCCTGTGCTTACCACCTTACGTTTCGCTCGTTCGGCTAAGGTAGTAAAGGGAGAACTACTGCGATTGTATTTCTGGTTCGTCTGGTCAAATACCTCAGTAGAGAAAGCCAAAAACTGACTGTCATGATAAAGCGAGAGCTGGTCGGCGATTCGGTGACTTAGTCTTATACTACAATAGTTAGGGATTTGCTCCGTGCCATACGAGGGGCTGGTCTTCGTCCAAGCCGCGTGAAAATGGCTATTTAGCCCGGATTGCCGCACACGCACAAGGGGCTAGTACTTAGCGCCACCGTCAAACTCCTATGGCTAAGTGAAAGTAATAAAGCCACATAGTCTGATTGCCCGGTTCACCTCGCGGACACCTTCTTTACGGACCAAGATGTTGGATAAAGTGTGGTCACGCGTCACAACGAACACCCCCGTAGCATCTACGTGGGGGCTGAAGCCGACGACTGGCAACTTTCAGAAATAAACGGCCGCACAGGAGGAAAACATTGCTTGAAACAAAAGGCGCAATACACATTACAAGCATGGGTTCATACATAGTTTTTACAACCCGAATACATCTACTCAAATATGACGTCCTTAGAACACTGGCCCTCTACTATTCGGGCCCCTGCCAGGACATCGTCAAAATATCTCTCTGGCCTCCTATGATCTTTGCCTTCGGACGGGCCTGCGGTCGCCACATCGGTGGCCTTCATCTTTGCCCATTGCATCTTAACGCGGGCGAAGGCCATCCAGGCACCTTCTATGCAGGCCGAACGCTTCCTAGCATCAATCCGAGGCAGCGCGTCGATGAGCCGCTTCACCAAACCGAAGTAGCTACTGGGAATTGGTTTGGCGGGCCAAAGTTGGACTAGTAGATCCTTCATGGCCAAACCGGACACCCTATGCAGCTCCATTAGCTGCTTCATCTGGTCATTCAGGAGCACCAGGTGCTCTGGTGCAAGAAACTGCGACCAGAATAGCTTCTCAGTCGAGTTCCCCTCCTGGGCTCGGAAGAACTGTGCGGCATCGCCAGCACTCCTCGGGAGATCCGCAAACGCGTCTGGAGAACGCCACACTCGAGTGAGTAAAGCATATCTTTGACCTCCAAAAATACTCTGCAAAGGAAAGGCCTTACCAGCCGCTATCTGCCTCGCTTGATGGATCTCTTCGCGAGCACTCCGGGACTCGCTCCGCACCTCTTGGGCATCATGGAGAGCCTTCGCAAGCTTGGACGACTGGGCCAAAGTCTTCTACTCCAATGTCTCGCAATTGCTGATGGCATCCTTCAGCTCCTGCTCGACTTCGGCCACCCGAGCTTCCTGTTGGCGGCGGGCAACTTGTTCGGCTTCTAGTTCAGTAGCCGCTTTATCAGCAGCTGCCTTGGTCGCCTCGGCTTCCTTCTTGGCCTGGGCGAGGGCGCCTTTGAGGGGCTCGACCTCGGCTGCGCCAACTATGCTCATAGTCAAAGCATCCTGTGAGTTAACCTCTCAACATACATATCACTTCTGACATGAAAATGAATTTTTTCATCATGTACATACCTTGCGTCTCATCGATTCACTTGTTGATGCGGTCGAGCTCTTCATTGGCCGCTTCAAGCTTCTGATTGAGTTCGGAAACTTCTGCGGCCTGGGCGGTGGCGGCCAACAAGGAAGCCTGTTGCAACAGCAAAGTAGTATGATAACACACCCGAGTACTATGTGATCCTCTGTTCGGTTCTTTTCAAACCGAACAGAGCTTCAGGGGCTACTGTCTGTATACAGGTATATTCCTCTAAATGAAAAAAAAATGTTTAGGACATTACGTCGCATACCTCAAAGCCTGTCAGTAGGCTGGTGAAGGCTTCGTTCAGTCCGCTTTTTGCAGACTGAACCTTTTTCACCACCGCACCCATCAAGGTGCGGTGCTCCTCCACAATGGAGGCACGTTGCAGCGCTTCCGCTAGAGCGTTCGATGCCTCCAGATTAGCGGAGGTCACTGACGGGGCCGATGCTCCTCCCCCCTCTTTCGAAGGGGGAAGCTCACCTGATCCCAGAGTCGCATTGGTCTCCGGAATGGTGTCCGGCTGGGGCCCGGATTGTTGGGGGTCCCCACCGTCGGTTGTCATAGGGGTCACCTTCCCTATGTATTCGGCGACCGAGGTATTAACCTCGGGCGCTTTTTCGACAGCCTCGCCCGCCCCTCCGTGGCCAGGAGAGGTCCTTCGGAATAACACCTCGGTGTCATCCATGGTGATAGGCGAGGGGGCTCGTGGCGGCGTCTCGCTCTCCGCCATCTCGGGTGGCAGAGAGTTCCCCTCTGATAATGGAGTGTTCGGAAGCTCGCGTGGAGGGCTGAAATGCACACAACAAATGGCTAATAGAATGAAAACAGGAAAATCGAAAAGATGAACTGGTAAGTCTATGAATACTTACGATTCGGCCAGGGGCTTCGCCCTGGAAGACTTTTGGGGAACCAGTTCGGCATCTGAGTCTGAACTGTCCTGGAGGATCATCTTTCCCCTCTTGGGCGCCTCCCCCTTTGGGTCTTCGGAGGCCGCCCTCTTCTTCCTCCCCTTACGAGGGGAGTCACTTTCCATGTCCTCCTCCTCTTCTTCCTCGTCTCCGTCATGGGAAGAGAGGGCTTCGGTCTCTCCGGATACCATATTCGCAGGACCCTTATGGCGGGGGCCGCTCTTGGCCTCCTTGCCCTTCGTCTTCTTGGCCTTCTTCTCCGGCGCCTGATATGGCGCCGGGACCAGCATATCTGTTAGCTGGGGTGTGGCTGGGTTCTCAGGCAGCGGTGCTGGACAGTTGATCCGCTCCGCCTTTGCCGTCCAGCCCTGTTCGGAAGGCAGGCAATATGACTTACATTATATTCAAACTACAGACCGGATAAGTCTTCAGAAAGGTTATGCTTACCGGTGAGGCTGGGTTCTCGATGTCGAGTCCGAAGTCCTCGGTCTTCTTCGGCCATGTTTTTTGGGCCTTGAAGAGCTGCTTCCAAATATCTTCGTGTGTTGTGCCGAAGAAGCGCTTCAAGGTCCGTGGCTCCTCCGGATTGAACTCCCACATATGAGAGGCCCGGAGTTGGCAAGGGAGAGTGCGGCGGAAGAGCATCACCTGAATCACGTTTGTGAGACCGGTGTTTTTGCCTATCATGTTGGAGATGCGTTTTTGCAGCATCTGCACCTCCGCTCTGGATCCCCAATCCAGGCCCTTGGCAGTCCACGAGGTGAGCCTCGTAGGGGGTCCGGACATGAAGTCAGGTGTGGCCGCCCACGTGGCGTCGCGGGGCTCGGTGATGTAGAACCACTCCTGCTGCCACACCTTGACAGTCTCCACAAACACCCCTTTGGGCCAGACGGCATTGGGGAGCTTGCTTACCATGGCCCCGCCGCAATCTGCATGCTGGCCATCGACCACCTTCGGCTTCAGATTGAAAACCTTAAGCCATAGGCCGAAGTGTGGTGGGATGCGGAGGAGAGCCTCGCACACGAGGATGAACGCCGAGATGTGGAGGAAAGAGTTCGGGGCTAGATCATGGAAATCTAGCCCGTAATAGAACATGAGGCCCCGGACGAAGGGATGGAGGGGAAACCCTAGACCTCGGAGGAAATGGGGAATGAATACAACCCTCTCGCCGGGCTCCGGAATGGAGATGACCTGATCCTTATCAGGAAGCCTGTGCGCAATATCCGCGGATAGATATCCCGCGCTCCGGAGCTCCTTGATGTCCTTCTCAGTGATGGAGGAGGCCTCCCACTTGCCCTTGGAACCGGATCCAGCCATGGCTGGGGAAGGTGGTGGCGGTGGGGAAGATTGAAGTTTTGGGCACTGGAGCTCGAACGTGGGAAGGCAGGAGCTAGAAGAAGGCGTGGGGGAAAAAGGAGGAATATTTACCCTCTTATAGGCAGTGAAATACCAAACGCCCCCCTCTCAAGCCTTAAAACTCGCCTGTTCCCAAAAAGATCGTGCGAACGACACGGTTGGATTACCCAAACCGCATTGATGTGAATCCCGTAATGAGCGGGCATGATATCTGCTTTGACAAGACGTGCCAATGAGAGCTAGGCCTCGAAACGTGAAACAGGAGGCGTGAAAATGGTTCAAAATGTTGAAGGGTCAAGTGTGACGCTTCGCCGAAAAAGTTGTCAGTAAAAGACACTGTTCCTCTTTTGACATCTTATCTTCACGGCTAAGGGTTGTATTAACTATGCAGAGCCGGATATAGTTCCTTTGTGCAGGAAGCTAACTTGAAGTATTCAGGAGAAGGAACCCGCCTTGCGATGCCGAAGATAATCCGCGCTCTGAACACATCGTCATCGAAGACTGGTTCAGGGGCTACTGAGGGAGTCCTGGATTAGACGGTCCTCGGGTGTCCGGACTATTTGATATGGGCCGGATTGATGGGCCATGAAGATAAAACTAAAGACTATATTCCCCGTGTCCGGGTGGGACTCCTATATGTGTGGACAGCAAGTTTGGCGTCCGGATATGTTATTTCCTTCTTCTACAAACCGACTCTGTACAACCCTAGGCCCCTCCGGTGTGTATATAAACTGGAGGGTCTTAGTCTGTAGAGGCTATCAGAATTCTCATAGGCTTGACAACTAGGGTTTAGCCATTACGGTCTCGAGGTAGATCAACTCTTGTATCCCCCTATACTCATCAAATATAATCAAGCAGGATGTAGGGTTTTACCTCCTTTAAGAGGGCCCGAACCTGGGTAAACATCGTGTCCCCATCGTCCCTTGTTACCATTGATCCTCAGACGCACAGTTCGGGACCCCCTAACCGATATCTGCCGGTTTTGACACCAACACCCGTGAGATAATTACGAGGCGTGGCCGGGCATTCTTAGCCCTTGCCGCAAGTCCTCGAGATGGGGTGACGGGGTCACATCGATCGTGAGTCTCTGCTCGTTACCGCACGCTCCTAATTCACTAACGGTTTGGATATTTTATCCGAGAGGGCCTCTGGCCTGATAGCACTAACCATCACGTGGGCATAGTATGGGCATTCTGCGTCGTATACATCAGCCGAAGCTTAATAGACGTCATGCGACTGAGCGGAGCGCGCCATGTTGGACTGGATACGCAACCACGCTTGTATTAAGGGGTTGCCAGGTCTGCTCACGGCCGCCCACACAACGTGCAGGAGTTCCCGGGGCGATGGCCCAAGACCCCTGGGGCCATAGGTTTAGTCCGGCGTGCTGACCTCTCTATTAAGTTTTCGGTCGGGTTGCGGCGTATCGTTTGGCCGAGGCCGGGCATGACCCAGTAAAGTGTGTCTGGCCGGAGTTAATCGAGCGTGGTGGGTAAGTTGGTGCACCCCTGCCGGGAAGAAAACATCTATCGATAGCCTGTCCTACGGTAATGGACACTCGGAGTTGTATCCCGATCGATACAACTAGAACTGGATACTTGTGATGAGAACTGGATAGTATGGCTCTGGGATTGCTTTCTCGCAGGGAGTCGAGGAAGGATCTCCGGGCAAGGTTGACGACACTACTACTACTTTACATTATGCGAATCTGCACTCTTCTAATGATGCAAGACCGCTGAAGATGTTGAAGATGCTAGTCTTCGATAGGACTAGGCTTTTCCCCTCTATTCTGGCATTGCTACAGCCCAGCCCACATATAAAGCCACCCTTTGATAATGTTGCATACGTAGTGTAGATCCTTGCTTGCTGAGTACTTCGGATGAGTACTCACGTTTGCTTTGCTTTCTTTTTCTCCCCATATCCTTTTGATGCAACCAGACGATGGAGCCCCAGAGCTAGCTGCCCCCGCCGACGGCTACTACTACTACCGTTCCGGCGAGTACTACTATGTGGAGCCGTCCGACGACCAGGAGTAGGATCGGAGGATCCCAGGCAGGAGGCCTGCGCCATTCAATCGTAGCTTTTGTTTTGCCCCGCCTTTTAAAGGCCTATCTGTGTTTTCTTTTATATCTGTACTCAGATATCTGATGCTTCCGCTGATGCTTGTATGCGAGGTTATGTATTCGAGCCCTCGAGGCCCCTGGCTTGTAATATAAAGCTTGTATGACTTTATTTATGTTTTAGAGTTGTGTTGTGATATCTTCAAGTGAGTCCTTAGGCTTGATCGTGTGCATTTGCGTGTATGATTAGTGCACGATTAAGCCGGGGTCGTCACAGGTTGGTATCAGAGCCGACTGCCTCTAGGATTCCCCCTTTCCAACTCCTTGGCCGAAGTTGAGTCTAGTGGTCAAAAACTGTTTTACTAACTTGATTGTGTGGCTTACGGGCCCACATCGCCAACTGGGTGGTATTAGTATCTTTTATTCCTCATCTATACTCTGGGACTCTGATCTCTCTTCTATTAGGGTTAAATGATTTTTTCTAACTCTAGGATCACGTGATCACATCCACTAGGAGTTCTGAAATTTCCCCCCTTGCTTCGAAATTGTGGGCCAGGTTCTGCTTACATGATCCTTTTATCGAGGGCACCCTGTGTTGTCACTCGCAAAATCCTCGTTCCATCAATTTTCTCCGACGTTGATGTAGCCTTTGCTATGTCTCATTGTGTACTTCCTTACCGCGTGCCTGCGTGTCGCCTAGCATGTCTAGCTTCTGAAATTGCGCCGTTATGCTGTCCGTTTGTAACCGACTATGTATGGATCTGTATGTCTTAAATGACTACTGTTGAGCATCTATTACACTACTTAATATCGTCGTGTTACATCATGCTTGACGCTAAACACTCGCAATAGCCTTTGCTAAACTACCCCTGTTGAATTTAGCAGGATGGCTGACAATAATCCACCACCGCCAGATTATATGGCAGCTATGATGCAACAATTCGAGCTCAACCGACAGTTCATGACTGGGATTATGGATCAGTTCCCTCGTCCCAACGCCAACCAGCAGCCAGCTTCAATCACGCTGCCAGAGTTTGTGCGACTCAACCCATCGATATTCCGCAACACAGTTAATCCGCCGGATGCCGATGATTGGCTGCGTGACATTCTCTATGAGATGGAGTCAGCTGATGTTCCTCCTATCAGCTATGTCACTTTCGTGACATACTTCCTGAAGGGACCCGCAGCACAATTGTGGGCAACTCACAGACAGACCCTACCTCCTAGAACTGTCGTCACCTGGGTGGAATTCAAGGCTGCTTTTCGTGCCCGGTATATTCCGTAAGGAGTTATAGATCGGAAGAAGGACGAGTTCCGTAGCCTCATTCAAGGCAACAAGACTGTAGAAGTCTACCAGTGAGAGTTCTTGGATCTGTCTCGCTACGCTGAGGAAGACATCCCCACTGATGCTCGTAGACAGGAGAAGTTTCGTGATGGGCTACACCATGACATTCAGCTAGCCCTGCTCATCCAAGACTTTCCCGACTTCGCCACCTTGGTGAACAAAGCTATCATGGTCGAGACTGGTCTGAAGAAGCATAAGGAAGCGACCAGACACACCCGAGATGCGGGCTCATCTTCGGGCTCGTCTTCTCAAAAGCGCCGTATATGGATTCCTCACAGCATGTACCATCTAACCGCTCCAGTGTACAGGCCTGTGTATGCTGCCCCTCGTCTGCCTCCTGCACCACCGAGGCAGCCTCTTCAAGCTGCACCACCTCGAGCTCCTGCACCACGTCCAGACAGTGGACTCTACTTCAAGTGTGGCCAACCAGGTCACTGTGCCAGAGACTGTTCTCAGGTTCAGAATCAGCTAGCACTTCCCACTGCCAGTCGTGGAATTGGTCGTCGAACTAATCAGCCTCGCTACAACAATGTCAGGCCTTCTTATGGTCGTGGACAGAACTATCATGTCAACATGGCTGAAGCTCAAGATCAACCTGAAACTATGATGGGTACACTTCCTGTTAACTCAGTACCAGCTTCTGTTTTATTTGATTCAGGAGCATCGCATTCATTCATGTCAGAACATTTTGCACTCATGCATAACGTTAAATGTGAAACGCTACACCATCCATTAGTGGCAAACACTCCCGCGGGTCAATGCCGAACTTCTATGTTCAGCCCCCGAGTCACTATTGAGATTGAAGGGTTGGATTTTCAGGCATTTCCCATTATTCTAAAGTCATCCAGCATTGATCTCATTCTGGGAATGGATTGGTTGAAAGCTCATTACGCCTCAATCAATTGTGCCACTAAAGTTATACATCTCCTACACCCATTAGATGAGTTAGTGAATTACCGTGCCCAGGTAACTCAGAACGCCGAGGCTCAGATTTATGCCTTGAATGCGTTAAACGCTTCTCCGCTTGAGGGGACCGAAAACATTTCAGTCGTCTATGACTTCCAGGATGTTTTTCCAGAAGAACTTCCAGGAATACCCCCTGCTAGAGCTGTCGAGTTTGTCATCGACTTGAAGCCTGGCACTACCCCTATGGCGAAGCGTCCTTATAAGATGGCTCCGCATCACCTTCTCGAGCTTAAGGAAGAAATCAACAAGTCACTTAAGAAGGGTTTCATCCGCCCTAGTTCCTCTGCCTGGGGAGCACCTTCTCTCTTTGTCAAGAAGAAAGATGGTACAAATAGGTTGGTTCAAGATTACCGTCCTATCAACCAGGCAACCATTCAGAATAAATATCCGCTTCCCCGGATCAATGACTTGTATGATCAGCTTGCTGGATCATCGGTGTTTTCTAAACTCGACTTGAGGTTGGGTTATCACCAGATCCATGTCTGCGAAGAGGATATTCCCAAGACTGCATTTGTTACTCGCTATGGTTCTTATGAGTACACCATCATGTCATTTGGCCTAACAAATGCTCCAGCCACGTTCTCCCGCCTGGTGAATTATATCTTCATGGATTACCTCAACAAGTTCGTCGTGGTCTATCTGGATGATATCCTGGTATATTCGAAGAATAAGGAAGAACACGCTAAACATCTTCGTCTTATTCTGGAGAGGCTTCGAGAGCACAAGTTGTATGCCAAGTACTCCAAATGTGAATTCTGGCTTTCTGAAGTAACCTACCTTGGACATGTGATTTCCAAGGACGGTATCACCATTAACCCGGAGCGTGTTCAGGCTATTCTTGACTGGACTCCTCCGAAGAACGTCAAGCAAGTGAGAAGTTTTCTCGGCCTTGCAAGCTACTGGCATAGATTTATCGAGAACTTTTCCAAGATTGCCAAGCCCCTGACTAATCTGCTTCACAAAGGCGTTAAGTTTGAGTGGACAGACAAATGTCAGGAGAGTTTCCAGACCCTCAAGGACAAGCTAACCTCTGCTCCAGTGCTTGCTCCTCTGGATTCTTGCAAGGACTTTGTGATATATTGCGACGCCTTCTCGTCAGGGATTAGGCTGTGTCCTAATGCAAGAACGAAGAGTAATTGCGTATGCTTCGCGTTAATTGCATCCGCATGAAGAAAACTATCCAGTGCATGATCTTGAACTTGCTGTTGTGATCTATGCTTTGAAGCAGTGGCGGCATTATCTTCTTGGTAATCGATGTGAGATTTATACCGATCATCAGAGTCTGAAGTATTTGTTCACTTAGCCGGAACTCAATCTCCGTCAGCAGCGATGGTTGGAAACAATTACGGACTACGACTGTGGTATTTCTTATACCCCTGGCAAGGCTAATGTGATGGTTGATACCTTGAGCCGCAAGACCTACTGTAACAACCTCATGGTTAGGCGAGCTCAGCCTCGTCTTTATGAAGAACTGCGCAAGCTGAATCTGCGTATTGTTCCCCAGGGTTCTCTTAATAACCTTGTGGTACAACCAGATCTTGAGAAAGTTGTTAAAAGTGCACAAGCTGAAGATGTTGAAATTGATCTGATGAAGAAAGATCTTCACCTTGAAAAGTACAGGGATTTCTCGTTGTCTGAAGATGGAACCTTGTATTTCAGAGACCGCATTGTGGTACCTCGCTTCGAACTTATGATTGACAAGGTCATGAAGGAGGCTCATGATACACCGCTGTCTATTCATCCGGGTAGTACCAAGATGTATCGTGATCTCCGCCAAAGGTACTGGTAGTCTAGAATGAAGCAGGATATTGCTCGATATGTTGCTGAATGTGACGTTTGTCATCACGTTAAAGCAAAACATCAGAAGCCTGCTGGAATTCTTCAACCACTTCCTATTCCTCTATGGAAATGGGATAAAGTTCAAATGGATTTAATTACTGGCCTTCCTAAGTCACAGAAGGGTCACGATGCTATTCTTGTCGTTGTCGACCAACTCTCTAAGGTTGCACACTTTCTGCCTGTCAAGGAGGCTATCACTGCTAGTCAGTTAGCAGAGTTGTATATCTCCAGAATTGTTTCACTCCACGGTATTCCGAAGGAGATCATTTCGGACCGTGGCGGTCTTTTCACCTCCAAGTTCTGGGAAAGTTTCCAAGAAGCTATGGGAACCCATATTACCTAGAGTTCAGCTTATCACCCCCAGTCCCAAGGCCAAGTCGAGCGAGTCAATCAAGTGCTGGAAGACATGCTTCGAGCTTGTGTTATATCTTTCGGCAAGAAGTGGGAAGAATCTCTCCCGTATGTCGAATTCTCTTATAACAACAGCTATCAAGCCAGCTTGAAAATGGCCCCCTTCGAAGTACTTTATGGACGTAAGTGTCGAACCCCTCTGAATTGGTCAGAAACTGGGGAACGACCGATCGTGGGATCGGATATTATCCAACACGCCGAAGAGCAAGTCCGTATTGTCCGAGAAAATCTCAAGGCGGCTCAGGACCGCCAGAAGAGCAACTATGATCGCAAATGATGGGGTTTGATCTATCAACCAGGTGATCAAGCTTATCTGCGTGTCACTCCTAGGAAGGGTACCCATTGTTTCGGAATCAAGGGCAAGCTAGCTCCACGCTACATTGGCCCCTTTCGCGTTGTTGCTAGACGTGGACTGGTGGCATACAAACTCGAGTTGTTGCCGCAATTCTCTCATATCCACGATGTCTTCCATGTGTCGCAACTTCGTAAATGCTTCAAGGAATCTTCGCATCGAGCAGTGGATCATGAGATGCTCGAATTGCAAGATGACCTATCTTATAAGGAGCATCCAATCCGCATCCTCGATGAAGCTGAACGTCGAACTCGTCAGAAGACGATCAAGTTCCTGAAAGTGCAGTGGTCGAATCTCACTGAAGATGAAGCCACTTGGGAACGCGAGGATCATCCTCGGGAAGAATATCCCGACCTCTTTCCTTCTACCTCCTAAATTCTCGGGACGAGAATTTCTTTTAGAGGAGGAGAATTTGTAACACCTCAACTGTAATAAGCACTGTGATCATCCACTAATAAAGCCAAGTCATCCTCATTTGCAAAGCTAGATCATAGTGGTTATTCAAATACTCCTCTGAAAATCAACTCAAATTCAAAAGTGCAAAATGAAGTTGCCCAAAACATGTTGGAAAAATGTTCACCTTTTAGCGAATAATCCAAAACTAATTGCTGTTAAGGAACACAACATCATCATCATCAATCCTAAATGGGCTAAAGCATTTTAGCAGAACCAAAACAGCACCTAAGATGCCCTATTCATTTTTTAATAAATTCAAAAGGTTTCCAAAAATGCCCAAACTTTTTGTGGTGGTGCTAGATATGGCAATGCACTAATGTGAGCAAGTTTCACATTTTTGCAAATCCATTTGGAGGTTCAAAATATTCCAAAACCTTCTCTGTAAAAAAAAGGAAAAATGCAGAAACAAAAAACGGAAAATAGAAAAGGCCACTATGCACTGGTCTAAGTGCACAGTGCCTGGAACCCAGCCCATCGGACCCGTTTCTCCCTCCTTCCCTCTCTCTCCTTCGCCGTGGCAGCTCGCCTGTGGCTGTGCGCGCGCGCGCCGACCGTTCGCTGACATGGCGACATCCACCGACGCCACGAGGAGATAAGGCCGAGGCCAGTGCATCTCCCCTGGTCCTCCTCCACCATTTCCACCCTTCCTCCTCGCTCTCTCCTCCTCGTTCCCATCGGCGCCCGACGCGGTCGCCGCCGTGCCCCGCTCGTAGACGCGGTCACCGCCTCCCGTTCGCCTCGTCGACGCGTCCTACAGCTCTGCCTCGCTCGTCTGCCACGGCTACGCATCGTCTTCGAGCTCAGGAACGACCACGCGCTCGGGATCGACCTCGCCTCTTCTTCTCGGTCTCCGGCGCTCGCCGTCGTTTCCGACCACCGCTGCTGCTCATAAGCTCACACGGGCCTTTCTTGGCCGCACGGTGAGCCTCTCCCTTCCTTCCTTTCCCTCCTCGTGCCTTACATTTTGCCGTAGCTAGCTCGCCCGCATGCCGAGCTCCGCCGACCACCATTGTCGCCGTTGCGCTCGTCTCCGAGCTCTTCCGCTCGGGCCAGTAGCTCCGACGAGCTCCTAGAGAGCCATAGATCTCGCCTAGCCTCTTCGTTTACATGCACGAATGCCGTAGCGCCGATTCCCAACTCCGGCCGAATGCGCCGACCGCCGCCATCGTTGTAGCGCTCAACTTCAGCCGAATTAGGCCGTGGGACCACCGTAGATCGATGCGGCGTCGAACGCCCGATCGAACGCACTAGGCCGCACCCCCTCCTGCGCCCTGTGCGTGATTTCCGGCCAACTCCGGCGCGGATCTGCCGCTGGAGAGGTCATCGGCGCGTCTCCGGCCGCCGCGCTGACCTGGCGCCGGTGGGCCCCGCCTCGGTGCCACTGACTGCGGGCCCCCGTTGACCCGTTGACCCAGTCAACGCTGACGTGGCCACCCCCTGTGTGAATGACATGTGGGTCCCGCATAAGTAAACGAATTAAAATAAATAAGTAAACTGTTAATTATTTAATTAGAATACTAATCTCTCACTGACCAGTAGGCCCCACCTGCTAATTAGTTTAATTAGATTAAACTAATCCTGATTAATTAGCTCAGTCAATGACATGTGGGTCCCAGTGGACCCACCTGTCAGGTTTGACCCTGGTCAGCCGACCTGTTGACTGCTGATGTCACCCATGCATCCTGCTGACATCATCATTCATTTCTGTTGATTTAAAATAATTCTAGGAAATCAATAAAACTTTAAAAATTCATAGAAAATAAACCGTAGCTCGGATCGAAAAACTTTCTACATGAAAGTTGATCAGAACGACGAGACGAATCTGATCGTGTCGTCTGTTTCCGTGTCAGAACCCTCTACGTAGGTGAACCCGTAACTTTTCACCCGTTTCCGGTAGAGGAATAGTGCATACATACCGGTTAATAAATCCTACTTAAATCCTAAAATAACTAATATGACTTAGACATATCTTTAGGCAACCCTGCACTGCACCTTAGCATAGCATACTCTGTGTTGCATATGTTTGATGTATATTTATATGTTTCCTCCCCCTCTTCTCTCTCGTTAGACCCCGACACCGACGTAGTCTACGAGGCCGACGTAGCTCCGGAGGTCGACTACGCCCCTGATGACCAGATCTTTGCCGCGGAGCTTCCAGGCAAGCACCCCCCTTTTGAGCATTCCGATATCGCCTATTCTTCTCTCTCTTATGCTTGCATTAGAAGTTGCTGCTGTTACTGTTATCCTATTTCTGCTGCATAGCCTATTTATTGTAACCTGATGTTGTTACCTACCTGCTTATCCTAAACTGTTTAGTATAGGCTAGGTAGAGACCCGTCAGAGACCCCCACTTTGTCCCAACTGCCCCGCTGGATTATCCGAAGACCCGATCAGCGGGATTGAAGACTCAGGCCCCGGCACCGCACATCATTTCCCCCATAGTTGCTCGACACTACTGGGTTACTATCGAGTGCCGAGGGTGATACCTCATCAACACTTCTGATGTTAACCTTGAAGGTTAGTTCATCGGTTATGGTCATCGAGGGTGATTCCTCCTTCTCCACTCCCGGTAACGACACTGTCGTGCAACTCCTCAAGAGTGGACCTCGAGGGTGATTCCTCTTTCGTTCACCTTGACGATAACATCAGGTGGAATTCCATCGAGGGTGATTCCTCAGGGTTCCCTTTGGTGTTAGACACACGGTTACTATGGTTACTATGACTTTACACTGAACCATGTTACTAAAGATGGGTCGGCCATGAGGGGTACCCGCGCGAGCTTAATTGCGAGTGATGTGGAGTCGGGTTGACCTGGAAGGTGCCCGCGAGATAATTACGAGGCGTGGCCGGGCATTCTTAGCCCTTGCCGCAGGTCCTCGAGACGGGGCGAGGGGGTCACATCGATCGTGAGTCTCTGCTCGTTACCGCGCGCTCCTAATTCACTAACGGTTTGGATATTTGATCCGAGAGGGCCTCTGGCCTGATAGCACTAACCATCACGTGGGCATAGTATGGGCGTTCTATGTCGTATACATCAGCCGAAGCTTAATAGACGTCATGCGACTGAGCGGAGTGCACCGTGTTGGACTGGATACGCAACCGCGCTTGTATTAAGGGGTTGCCAGATCTGCTCACGGCTGCCCACGCAACGTGCAGGAGTTCCCGGGGCGATGGCCCAAGACCCCTGGGGGCATAGGTTTAGTCCGGCGTGCTGACCTCTCTATTAAGTTTTCGGTTGGGTTGCGGGGTATCGTTTGGCCGAGGCCGGGCATGACCCAGTAAAGTGTGTCCGGCCGAAGTTAATCGAGCGTGGTGGGTAAGTTGGTGCACCCCTGTAGGGAAGAAAACATCTATCGATAGCCTGTCCTACGGTAACGGACACTCGGAGTTGTATCCCGATCAATACAACTAGAACTGGATACTTGTGATGAGAACTGGATAGTATGGCTCTGGGATTGCTTTCTCGCAGGGAGTCGAGGAAGGATCTCTGGGCGAGATTGATGACACTACTATTACTTTACATTATGCTAATCTGCACTCTTCTAATGCTGCAAGACCGCTGCAGCCCAGTCCACATATAAAGCTTCCATTTGATAATGGTGCATAGGTAGTGTAGATCCTTGCTTGCCTAGTACTTCGGATGAGTACTCACGTTTGCTTTGCTTTCTTTTTCTCCCCATATCCTTTTGATGCAACCAGACGACGGAGCCCCGGAGCCAGCTGCCCCCGCTGACGGCTACTACTACTACCCTTCCGGCGAGTACTACTATGTGGAGCCGTCCGACGAACATGAGTAGGATCGGAGGATCCCAGGCAGGAGGCCTGCGCCTTTCGATCGTAGCTTTTGTTTTGCCCTGCCTTTTAAAGGCCTATCTGTGTTTTCTTTTATATCTGTACTAAGATATCTGATGCTTCCGCTGACGCTTGTATGCGAGCTTATGTATTCGAGCCCTCGAGGCCCCTGGCTTGTAATATAAAGCTTGTATGACTTTATTTATGTTTTAGAGTTGTGTTGTGATATCTTCAAGGGAGTCCTTAGGCTTGATCGTGTGCATTTGCGTGTATGATTAGTGCACGATTAAGCCGGGGTCGTCACAGATGTGTGGAGTAATAGTAGTAGATGCAGAATCGTTTCGGTCTACTAATCTTGGACATGATGCCTATATATTGATCATTGCCTTGGATATCGTCATAATTATTTGTTCTTCTATCAATGGCCCAACAGTAATTTGTTTACCCACCGTATGCTATTTTCTCGAGAGAAGCCACTAGTGAATCTACGGCCCCCGGGTCTATCTTTTATCATATTGCTTTCCGATCTATTTTTCACCGTATTTGTTTCCAGATCTATTATTCCAAAAACCCAAAAATACCTTGCTGCACTTTTTATTTGCATCTTTTATTTCGTGTTTTATTCAGATCTATTTATCCAAACTCATACCATTTAATCTAGATTTTACCAAGGAGGGATTGATAACCCCTCTTACGCGTTGGGTTGCGAGGTTTTGTTCTTTGTGTGCAGGTACCGTTTACATAGTGTTGCTTGGTTCTCCTACTGGTTCGATAACCTTGGCTTCATAACTGAGAAAAATACTTGTCTTAGCTATGCTGCATCATCCCTTCCACCTTGGGGAAATACCAACGCAGTTTAAGCCATGTCAAAGGAAATTTCTGGCGTCGTTGCCGGGGAGACATCATCAACATCTATCAGGTTCCTAATCACAAATCTCATCTCCTTGCAATTTACATTATTCACCATTTTCCTCTCATTTTCATCTCCCCCACTTCTAAAATGATTTTGCAAAAAGCAAAAAAAAAAATTGCCTTCGTTCTGTTCGCCTTTTTCTCGTCAGATCTTTCGTTTGCTTGAACTTGTCATCAGGAGTAACTTTGGTATGGCTGAAACAGATGATTGTCGGACACCTAAAATTGGACGATCTAGCAATCTGGATGCTAAAACTTTTGTTTTGGGACAGGGGAACGTTATAGGAAAAGAAACTATCCAAGAATTTTTCAATTGTGCTGGAACTTTGACTTGTGATGATGCTCCTATACTAAAAAGGACTAAAACTTCAGCTGAAGCTATTTCAACACTAGTTCTGAAACATGAAAATAGATTTATCCATACTCATCCTACCTTACAAAGATTGTTTTATGAGCTACCAGTTATAAAGGATGCGAAAGCTAAAAAGTTAGCCACCCTTGTTCTTATGAATGAATTTGATCACATAGTACGGGAAGCTAGGGAAATTTTTGATTTTTATGGCATGAACCGTGAAAAAAGGGTAATAGATGAGATCCTTTACAATAGTGATTATATGTTATGACATTTGCTTGGAAACAACCAAATTTTTTATGAGAACCTTAAAAAGGAAATCCCTGTTTTGGATGTGATCCAACAAGTTTTTAACGATGTTAATCAACAATATTCTTGGATTGTAGCCGGGAATCAAAGGGGATATAAAGATGGACAACTTGATAATGATAAAATTTCTATGGACAATGTCTTTCAAGTTATATTTGAGAAACCTCCTGACAAAACCACATCTATGGAGGATAAGAAGAAAGATGACAATACTTGAATCTTTGCATTATGCCTAGCTAGGGGCATAAAACGATATCGCTTGTTGGGAGGCAACCCAATAAATAAAATTTATTTTTGCCTTTTTCTTCTATTCTTGAGTGTTTGCACAATTGTGCCACTGTTATGATTGTGTTTTTTATGTTTTAATTAGTATTTGTGCCAAGTAAAGCCTTTGGGATCATATTGGGTGATAGTTGATTTGATCTTGTTAGAAAACAGAAACTTTTGTGTCCAGTAGCGGAATTATTCAAATTCACAGAAGCGACGAAAACTTTTGAATTTTTTTCACAAGATTGACATACAAATTTTCTACGTTGTCCTAATTTTTCACAATTTTTTGAGTTACAGAAGTATGAGAACAATTTGCATCTTTACAGACTGTTCTGTTTTTAACAGATTCTGTTTTCTTTGCATTGTGTGCTTATTTTGATGAATCTATGGATTGTATCGGGGGGTATAATGCAATAACAAAATTTGAATGGGTTTGCAATAGTACTTAAAGTAAAGATTGGTTTTCTTATACTAACGGATCTCGCGAAGGTTTTGTTAAGTTTTGTATGATTGAAGTTTTCAAGTTTTGGGTGAGATCACGATGGATGAAGGAATAAGGAGTGTCAAAAGCCTAAGCTTGGGGATGCCCCATGGCACCCCAAGTTAATATTCAAGGATAACCAAGCAACTAAGCTTGGGGATGCCCCGGAAGGCATCCCCTGTTTCTTCTAACGACCATCAGTAATTTTACTTGGAGCAATATTTTTATTCGTCGCATATCATGAGTTTTGCTTGGAGAATCTTGTGTTATTTGAGTCTTTGCTTTTTTTTAGTTTGTCACAAGTATCCTTACTGGACACACCTATTTGAGAGAGCCAAAATTATGCTATGATTTTTTAGAATTGCTCTATATGCTTCACTTAAATTTTTTGAGCTATGGAATTGCTCTAGTGCTTCACTTATATCTTTTTGAGCATGGTGTGCTTTAATTTTTAAAGAAATACTCTCATGCTTCACTTAGATTTATTTGAGAGTTAGTAAATTTTTTGAAGAATTCTTTCATGCTTCACTTATATTATTTTGAGATATGAAAAATTGTATGCTCATGTTCTTCACTTAAATTTATTTGAGCTTGTCAAAAGCAATGGCAATATATGAAACTAGTCCCAAAGTGATAGATATTCAAGAGGGATATAATAAAAACTTTCATGAAGATCATTGGACAAAATAAACTTGATTCCTTGAAATAGTTTTGATATATGATGATAGTAATATGTGACTCATGTTGGTGAGTAATTATGCTTTAGTAAGAATATTGGTGTTAAGGTTTGTGATTCCCTATGCAAGCACGAAAGTCAATAGTTATGCAATGAAATTACATCCTACTTTTGGTGCATTATTCGGTGTTAGTTATGCTTAATGCTCATTTATGAGATTTTTTGTTTCTTGGTTGGTTATTTCTCAATCTATTTGCTAGCCTTCACTCGTACTAAGTAGAAATACTACTTGTGCATCCAAAATCCTTAAACCCAGTTTTGTCATATGAGTCCACCATACCTACCTATATGCGGTATTTTCGTGCCGTTTCAAGTAAATTTGTATGTGCCAACTCTAATTTTCAAAATGAATTTCCCTTTTGTGTACCCGTGCCACTCATGAAGCGGGAGGGGGTGGCCAATATTTTCCATGCTAGATGTGTTATTCTCAAGATGAGTGTTTATTCACTTGTCATTGCACGAGAGTACGGCGGTAATAGGGATGCCCAGTCATGAAATAAAAAATAAATTTACTTTATGTTGTCAAATAATAAATTCCTTGAAAAGTGGTGGTATGGATGGTACCCGTGGATACGGCTAGCCGTGGAGTGCGAAAGAATGGTGGAAAAGGAATAAACTTTATTTTATGTTTGGGAACCGCCTATGATATATCTAGCATGGAAAGTGTTGGGAATTACTCGGTCATTTTTGTTGACGGGAAAACCATGCCTCTCAAAATATTTTATCTCTCAATTTAAGCTTTGAGCTTTGGCACCTCTACAAATCTCTACTTCCCTCTGCGAAGGGCCTATCTATTTACTTCATGCAATGTTTATTTTATTTGAGTCTCCATGTTCTCTTATAAAGCACCAACTAATGGGCACTATGATCATACTTGTGCATTGGATGTAGCTAATATTCGAGTGTGTTTCATGAATGGATCAATGATTGAGCATGATGGGCTAGGGATAACTTTCTTTAGTGTTGATATTTTGAAAGACATGGTTGCTTGTTGATATGCTTGAGTATTGAAGTCTTCATATCAAATATAGACTATTGTTTTGAACCATCTAAAAGTCCAAATGTCCATGCTACAAAAGAAAAGAATATGTGATGAACATGTTAGGCAGCATTCCACATAAAAAATTCTGTTTTTATCATTTCCCTACTCGAGGACGAGCAGGAATTAAGCTTGGGGATGCTGATACATCTCCAATGTATCTATAATTTTTTATTGTTCCATGCTATTATATTATCATTCTTGGATGTTTTACAATCATTTTATACCAACTTTATATCATTTTTTTGGGACTAACCTATTGACATAGTCCCCAGTGCCAGTTGCTGTTTTTTCTTGTTTTTTACTTCACAGAATATCCCTATCAAACGGAGTCCAAACGCAGCAAAACTTTTTTGAGATTTTTTTGGACCAGAAGACAACTTGGGAGCCAAGGAAGCACCTGGGGGAGGCCCTGTAGGAGATATGCCCTAGAGGCAATAATAAATGTTATTATTTATCTCCATGTTCATAATTATGTTTATGTTCCATGCTATAACTGCTATGGTACTCGAGTCTGCAATAACCACGAGGCTCGAAGGAAGACTCATATGCACATGTGGAATAATAAACGGTAAAATGTATTCCTAGTCTGGCCTCTAAGACTAGCTCAAGTGTTGCATGATGGTTCTGTTTTCCTGATCATGGGCATGGCTATGCCGGCAACTTTGAGGGCACAATGTTAGAAGAACATTTGTGTTGAATCGACCCAAATTGATGTTATGCTATTAGATACATTCGTCACAAGTTAATGGTTAATAACACAGAGATGGTTAACGTTTGCATGATTCCTTAGACCATGAGAGTATCGAGTTTCTTCATGCTTGCTTCATGAACTTTGGGGTTTGTTAAACGTCATCCGTAAATGGGTGGCTATTACGGCGGCTTACGGGTTCATGGAAAAGTATGTCAAGTAACTTGATAGCTCAAGATTGGGATTTGCTCCTCCGACAATGGAGAGATATCTCTGGGCCCTCTCGGTGTTACGGTATCCATCATCGTTTGGCCAGACACTTTGTGATTTGATCACGGGGATGCCGGAACACGGTAACGAGAAAAGAGAACAATACCGATAAAGGGGTAAATGGCATAGTGGACAAGTTGTTGATCCACGGGGATGCCAACATGTCTAACCTCGGGTATTTGTAACATATCGTGAAGCAACAGGAATAGCACACGGCAACTGGAGGTTCACTCGAATATTCATTCGTGTGGGCATAGGGGTCAATATGGGTGTCCACGGCTCCAATGTTGATCATTGATCGGAAGGGGTTCCGTGTCATGTCTATACTTCACTGAACCTATAGGGTCACACACTTAAGGGTCATCTATCTGCTGAATACTAGACAGGGAGTCTGAGAGAAAATTTCCGGAAAAAGTTTTTCGGAGACAGCGGAAAAGTTCCGACGAGAGAGGTCACCGGATGAGTTCCGGTGATAATGAAAAGTTGTTTCAGAGGATACCATAAAGTCAAATTGGTTTCGGGACATGCCTGATAATTCTTGAAGGGTGCCAGAATCATTCTGGAAACTTTCTGGAATTTTCGGAGATGAAAACCGGAAATGTTCCGGAGCTGCCGAAACCGCTTCAGATGCTTTTCGCAGATGAAATCACTAAACTGGAATTGTTCCAGAACACGTTGAAAATTATTTTAGTGGGTACTGGAATTGTTCTAAGCCCACATAAATATTTTCAGCTCGAACGGACGCTGAAAAATGTCGTCGTGAATAGTGAAAGTGCTTTTTGGGAATTTTTATGGAAAGCACCTTTTGGGAAATTTCCCAAAAGGCTTCTAGAAACCTTGGGCACTAAGGAAGCCCCCTTGGGGGGGCCCCCCCAAGGGGTGGCCGGCCATGGAGGGTGGAGCACCATGGAGCTCCACATGGCACTCCTTTTTTGCTTTATTCTTTATGTAACTGACATAAAGTGGGGGTACTTTTGGTATTTGTGAATGCCAACTTTACCCCTTGGCTTTCCTATAAATAGAGGAGTGTGGGCTGCCCACAAACCTCATCCCTTCTCACATACATGACATTGCAATGATCTGGCTTCTCTCTCCCTCCCACGAAAAGAGTTTCGTAGAGCCGAAAGGCTGTCTGGGTTCCGGTGGGAACTAGTTCTGGACGGCGAAGCCCTGCCGGATAGATGACACCGTATGTGTGCAACTCTGTAGAGAGGTCGTAGTTTCGATCTTAGTGCCCGAGGGGCTGTTCGAGAGTGCCTCCCGAAGGGCTGTCCAAGTGACGGTCCGAGTTTTGTGGGTCCTCCCGAAGGGCTGTCCGCGACACCGTTCGGGGGACTGTTCGACCGCCTCCCGAAGGGCTGTCCGAGGGGCAGATGAGGGAGTACATCCTCGCGGTTGGGAGGTTGTAAATCCTAGCTGTGGGGATCTGCACCGCCGATCGTCATCGACTCTACTTCCGCTGCGCTACGAGTCGGTAACGAAACTGATCAAACCTTGTATGCAGTCTCCATAGTGGTCCTGGGCTGGTGCGTAGGTCGGAAATTTTTTTGTTTTCAGCTGCGTTAGCCAACAGTGGCATTATGAGCCGTGCTATGCGTAGATGCAGGTTGCGATCTAGAATACATGGAGATGTATGGGTGTTGCACAATATAATTAGGTAGTAGATGAGTTCTATTACTGAAAATTATTTGTGCGGGTAGCAGATGAAATCTGTTACCCGATGTTCTTGTTGCTTCCCTGGAATTTGCATATTTCTGATCTTGATAACAGCATGGTGGAGTTTCAATGTTCTAGCAATCCGTGATCCTGATTGATCAATGAAGTGCTAACAGTCCATTGAATTCCACCGTAGTTAGAAAGAAAGATGAAATTTCACAAACGAAAGGGCAATGCAGATATGATCTGCACGGGGGTCATGCGTATGACGAAGTTTAGTATGGGGCTCGAGATTTTATTATCTCGATTTTCATACACCCTGGAAAGTTAATCTAGCGACTTGAATTATCATACTTGATGATGGACGTTGGTAGCTTCGGTTTGTTTCGAAACCTTAGAAGCCACGTAAAACAAGTTTTTGCTTGAACCGATTAGAAGCGTCTAACTTGGTTTTGCAGGAGGGTTTGCATGTGCATATGATGTGGTATAGCAGTGCTCATAATAATTTGATTATGTATGAGATGACTATATGATGTAAATTGATTAACATGACCTGCGTGTCATGATTTGGCATGATGGTTGGAGCCATATGATTGCACTTTAAATGACCTGCGTGTCGACCTTATGTAATGCATTATTTTATTAGCTATAGAGATAGCAATATTATCTGGTGCATCGACAAGGTGGTGGCAATCTTCGCGAAGGTGAACACTGACGCGAATGCCGAAGACGAAGAAATGAAAGACTTCTCCATCAGAAAGGGCTATACCATATCATGCTATTATGAATTGCCTGAGATGTTTATCCCTTATGATGCACCCTTCTTGATTGCACGGTAGTCGCTTTTATTAGGGTGATCTCTCACAAAAATATCAAGTAGTTAGTGTTCTCCCAAGTGTAGCACCGTCTACAACACGTATCTTTTCGGGGTGCGCCATGTAGACATGAGCACGAACGATTAGAGAGGTGTAAGGCGGGTGAAGGTCAGACCTCACTGCGTGATCACTTGGTTGTCTTGACATTCAGGTAGGACAGTCCTGAGCTCGGAACACATGCATCGAAAGATTGACAAGAGTCACATAGAGATGTGATTGGCAAGTTGGCCTACCGATTGAAATTCACGTCATCAGTGATGAACCCGTCAATGGCGTTGAATTGATATGCAGATCTTGAATCACTCACAATCAATTATGAGAGATATTGATTTGAGTGGGAGCGCACTGTTGAATTAACTTGTTTAATTCTCAGTGCAATTAATTATGAATACCATCTAAGTATGGTTTGCTAATAATTGTAGAATAATGGCTCGCGTTTCCTCCTTCCCTATTAAAATTGAATAGCTGTTAAATATCTGGTTAAAACTTTACGGTTGGTAACGTAATGTGAGGATTGTCCTCAAGAATGCCGAGAAGGACTTTGTCCTATCGCATACTTTGGTATTCTCTTGCTTATGCTATGGATCATGTGACTCTCGTCCTTCGATCCAAAAGCTAGAATTCCGTTTCAGTCAAGTGCAATACATTTGCTTCCATGAGACCCGAACTTCGAAAGTTTGGATAGTTATGTGATATTCATGGAATCTGAAAATCATTTTCAGAGACAGACAATGGCTAAAAGATATGAGATATCCAAAGCAATGTTTGTTTGCAAACTATTAGTAAAGGAGTTTACTATGCATTAGACTGATAAGAGAGGGATCCAGAAGAACGTCTGTCATATGATGAAAGGTGAATAAAACAACAACTTAAAGAGAAAGGAAGTGTCCGAAGGGTGTTAGTGTGACTTACACACCTAGGAAGTCCGGGGCTAACAGCACTCTTAAGTTGAGTGCTTCTTCTGAGAGTAGGAGAAATACTGAAAGTCAAACTGTTAGAAGTATAAAGGCAGAAAGAAAGAAGACTGGAATATCCAGCTCATGTATGAATGTCATACAAGTTTTTTGATGTATAGAAGGCTGGTCAAAGATATGGTTCTTGGGAATTATGGTTAAACATGTTAATCACTAATTCTTGGGTATTGTGAGTTAATCACAAAGATACCCGCTCGATTGCATTCTGTTGCAACTCGATGTAAGAACTACTACGGCCTGAAAGACTAGCCAGGAATGAGGTTGAGATACACACATGGAACATAGTAAATGTTACTATACCTTCCATCGGTGTATTACCTATGTATTTACTTTCATAATTCATTTTAGAGTTTCACACTCTAGGCCTTTGCATAAGGTATCTTGCAAGAAGGTTGTTCATAAGAGAACTTTTTATGTTCGATGTTATGAATAACATAAGGGCCATACTTTCATTGAGAATGAGATGTATGTTATGAATAAATGATAATAATATATTACCTCTGGATTTACTTTCATAATTCATTTAAGAGTTTTACACACTCTAGCCCATTGCACAATGTTTGTTGCAAAAGAGTTGTTCATAAAAGAACAATTGTTGTTCAGTATTATGAATAACATAAAGGGCCATGCTTCCATCCGAGATTGGACGTATGTTATGAATATTGATGGTAATATGATACATCTATAACACTGACGCTAAATGTCGCAAGACTAAAAGAATACCACACAAGTGTGGCACTGCATTTGGTCACATTGGAGAAACCCGCATGGAAAACTCCATTATGATGGATTTTGAAGTCGTTTGATTTTGAATCATCTGACACTTGCAAATTTCCTCCGAAAAGTGAAGTGACTGAAATACCGTTCACAGGCCATAAGGAATGAGCAACAAACTTATTGGTGATCATACATTTTGATGTGTGTAGTTCAATAAATGTTGTTGCAAGTAGTGGATTTATCTATCTTCATAAATGACTCAAGTAGATATATGGATATTTACTTGATGAGACGTAAGTCTGGATCTTTTGAAATCATTCGAAAGGTTTTCAAATATGAAGTAGAAGTTATTGTAACAAGAAAATTATGTTTCTACAATTCGATTGCAGAAAGAAATATTTGAGTTACAAGTTTAGCGAATGTCTGATGAGTTGTGAAAAGAGTTTCATAACTTACACCTCCCAGAACACCACTGTGAGTGGAAAGTCCGTGAAGATGTAATCGAACCATTTATGACATGGTAAGATCAAAGATGACATAAATAAATTTGCCATTATCCCTTTTAAAGTGATGCTTTAGAGACTGCGGCTTTTACACTGAAAAGAGCTCCATCAGGTCTGTTGAAATGACGACATGGTATGGTATGCCCAACAATGTTATATCTTTTCTTAACATTTGGAATATGGGGCTTGTGTAAAAGGTTACAAACCTATTCCAAATCAGACAAGTGCTACTTTGTAGGTTATCCCAAGTAATTGGGTATTCCCCCACCACTATACCGAGGCAAAGGTTTTTTTGCCACAAAACGGCATGATTTTAAGGAGATTTGTTCTTGCAAAAGGTGAGTGGGAGGACAGTGCAACTCGATGAGATAACCAGTATCTTCGTCATCAGGTCAAAGGAAAGGAACCTTGGAAGTGATTTCGGAGTTTCCTACTGCGACTGATACGGAAGTCTCTACAATAAAATGTATGGACTTTGATCGAACTTGCAGCTGAACCATGTAGGCAAGGCTCGTGCAAACCTATCAGGTGCGCAATGAGATATTGTTGTTAGACAACAGTATACCTACGATACACAAGGAAGCGTTGATGGGCCCTGACTCCGGAATTGGCTAAATGCCAATACAATCCGAGATAGTTTCCATATAAGTGATTCAAGATTAAAACCTTGATACACCTTTCGGAAGACTTAGAGTCTAACGAATTTTATGGAACTAAAAACTGATACGGGTAAAAATGTTTTATCCATAAAGCTCGACTTGTTGAAATAACAAGTTCAAGGAGTTGACTACGATGAGGTTGTTTCACTGTAGTGATGCTTAAAGTCGGTTCGGGTTGAACTAGCAATTAATACATATTTCAGTCATGAGATATGAAACATGGATGACAATAGGATTTCCATATGATGGAAATGAAACCAAGGACTTGCATGTGTTACAGTCCAAGGTATTTTGTCATTCCAGAGGATGCTAGTGCAAACTTCAGAGTTCCAGAAATGGACAGAGGAGAGCAAAATGGAGTTGGAATCTTCGTGTTTTGATGAAATGGTCAAAAAGGGTTTTGACTTCATCAATGGGTAATGAAGATGCTTGTGTTTCAAGAAAGTAAGTGGGAGCATAATAATATTTCTAAAAACGTTGTGTGCTCGACACATTGTTAATTGGAATTAAAATTCTTGACACGAATTAGGACTTCATTTGAAAATAGTTTTTCGATGAAGTGCTTTGGCTAAATAGCCTCAATATTAGGCATAATGATCTATGGAGATAGATTTACCTAATGGGGCTAAGCAATAAATACATATTGACAAGATGCTAAAACTTTTTAGCATTTAAAACGCCAAGGAGTGATTCTTGCCGAAGTCACATGGAAAGAGTTTTTGCAAGACTCGGTGTCCCAAAAACACTGATGAGCAAAATACATGATGGAGATTCCACACACCTTCATGTTTGGATTAATCATGTATTCCATGGTATGTAAAAACAACCAGATATGTCCAATACTCCAAAGTTGTTGCGAGTATAGATACCAAAGTGATCAAAAGTTCTGATCATGGGACAATAGTGAAAAAGGGTCATTGAGTACTATAGTAGCACTGATGACATGTTTTCTCGCAAGCGGAGATCATGAAGAGTTCGTTGTGAAAGGTTACATTGATACAGTCTTCATCCATGCTCCAAGCGATTTTCGATTTAAATTGAGGGTTTTTGTGTAAACACACAATATGGTGGCACGATAGTTGGAAATTGTTCCACACAAGTTACTATGGCGAATTCTATAACAGAGGCGAAGTATGTTGCCGCTTTTAAAAGTGACAAAGAAGATGTTGAATCATCTAGTTCATTCATGAACTTAGTATGGTTCCAAGATGGCTTTTGTCAATGGGACACTACTGCAGGTAGTTGCTCCATAACTCAGTCTGAGGAATCCAGGTTCGACATGTGATTCACATACATACAAAGCCAAGTCCACACAAAATATGAATTTTGTGAAACCGTGAAAACGCAAGGAAATGCAAAGATACACACGGAGCTGAAGTCGTCAGCTCCGTTTGACATCGGGCTATACCACAGGCGAAGCGTATTTACACCGGTGTGCCACAGGTGTAAAGTGCAATAGCATGACTAGATTATTGACTCTAGTTCAAGTGGGAGTCTGTAGGAGATATGCCCTAGAGGCAATAATAAATGTTATTATTTATCTCCATGTTTATAATTATGTTTATGTTCCATGCTATAACTGCTATGGTTCTCGAGTCTGCAATAACCACGAGGCTCGAAGAAAGACTCATATGCATGTGTGGAATAATAAACGGTAAAATGTATTCCTAGTCTGGCCTCTAAGACTAGCTCAAGTGTTGCATGATGGTTCTGTTTTCCTGATCATGGGCATGGCTATGCCGGCAACTTTGAGGGCACAATGTTAGAAGAACATTTGTGTTGAATCGACCCGAATTGATGTTATGCTATTAGATACATTCGTCACAAGTTAATGGTTAATAACACAGAGATGGTTAACATTTGCATGATTCCTTAGACCATGAGAGTATCGAGTTTCTTCATGCTTGCTTCATGAACTTTGGGGTTTGTTAAACTTCATCCGTAAATGGGTGGCTATTACGGCGGCTTACGGGTTCATGGAAAAGTATGTCAAGTAACTTGATAGCTCAAGATTGGGATTTGCTCCTCTGACGATGGAGAGATATCTCTGGGCCCTCTCGGTGTTACGGTATCCATCATCGTCTGGCCAGACACTTTGTGATTTGATCACGGGGATGCCGGAACACGGTAACGAGAAAAGAGAACAATACCGATAACGGGGTAACTGGCATAGTGGACAAGTTGTTGATCCACGGGGATGCCAACATGTCTAACCTCGGGTATTTGTAACATATCGTGAAGCAACAGGAATAGCACACGGCAACTGGAGGTTCACTCGAATATTCATTCGTGTGGGTATAGGGGTCAATATGGGTGTCCACGGCTCCGATGTTGATCATTGATCGGAAGGGGTTCCGTGTCATGTCTATACTTCACCGAACCTATAGGGTCACACGCTTAAGGGTCATCTATCTGCTGAATACTAGACAGGGAGTCTGAGAGAAAATTTCCGGAAAAAGTTTTTCGGAGACAGCGGAAAAGTTCCAACGAGAGAGGTCACCGGATGAGTTCCGGTGATACTGAAAAGTTGTTTCAGAGGATATCATAAAGTCAAATTGGTTTCAGGACATGCCTGATAATTCTTGAAGGGTGCCAGAATCATTCTGGAAACTTTCTGGAATTTTCGGAGATGAAAACCGGAAATGTTCCGGAGCTGCCGAAACCGCTTCAGATGATTTTCGCAGATGAAATCACTAAACTGGAATTGTTCCAGAACGCGTTGAAAATTATTTTAGTGGGTACTAGAATTGTTCTAAGCCCACATAAATATTTTCAGTTCGAACGGACGCTGAAAAATGTCGTCGTGAATAGTTAAAGTGCTTTTTGGGAATTTTTATGGAAAGCACCTTTTGGGAAATTTCCCAAAAGGCTTCTAGAAGCCTTGGGCACTAAAGAAGCCCCCTTGGGGGGGGGCCCAAGGGGTGGCCGGCCATGGAGGGTGGAGCTCCATGGAGCTCCACATGGCACTCCTTTTTTGCTTTATTCTTTATGTAAATGACATAAAGTGGGGGTACTTTTGGTATTTGTGAATGCCAACTTTACCCCTTGGCTTTCCTATAAATAGAGGAGTGTGGGCTGCCCACAAACCTCATCCCTTCTCACATACATGCCATTGCAATGATCTGGCTTCTCTCTCCCTCCCACGAAAAGAGTTTCGTAGAGCCGAAAGGCTGTCTGGGTTCCGGTGGGAACTAGTTCTGGACGGCAAAGCCCTGCCGGATAGATGACACCGTATGTGTGCAACTCTGTAGAGAGGTCGTAGTTTCGATCTTAGTGCCCGAGGGGCTGTTCGAGAGTGCCTCCCGAAGGGCTGTCCAAGTGACGGTCCGAGTTCTATGGGTCCTCCCGAAGGGCTATCCGCGACACCGTCCGGGGGACTGTTCGACCACCTCCCGAAGGGCTGTCCGAGGGGCAGATGAGGGAGTACATCCTCGCGGTTGGGAGGTTGTAAATCCTAGCTGCGGGGATCTGCACCGCCGATCATCATCGACTCTACTTCCGCTGCGCTACGAGTCGGTAACGAAACTGATCAAACCTTGTATGCAGTCTCCATAGTGGTCCTGGGCTGGTGCGTAGGTCGGAAATTTTTTGTTTTCTGCTGCGTTACCCAACAGGCCCGTGGGGCCCATGATACACCAGGGCGCGCCAGAGGCCCCCGGTGCGCCCTGATGTATCCTGAGGCCCACGGAGGTCTCCTCCACCGCTTCTCAGCTCTATAAATACCCAAATATTCCAGAAAATCTAGGGGAGCAGACGAAACGCAATTCCAGCCGGCGCAAGTTCCAGAACCACGAGATCCAATCTAGAGCCCTATTCCGGCACTCTGCCGGAGGGGAACACGATCACGGAGGGGTTCATCATCCTCATTGGTGCCTCTCGGATGATGCGTGAGTAGTTCACCATAGACCTACGGGTCCGTAGGCAGTAGCTAGATGGCTTTCTCTCTCATTTTGATTCTCAATACAATGGTCTCTTGGAGATCTATTTGATCTAGTGACTTTTTGCGGTGTGTTTGTTGGGATCCGATGAAGTTCGAGTTTATGATAAGATCTATATCCATGAATATTATTTGAGTTTTCTTTGATCTCTTATATGCATGATTATTTATAGCCTCGTATTTCTTCTTCGAATCTTTGGTTTAGTTAGGCCAACTAGATCGATTTTTCTTGCCATGGGAAGAGGTACTTTGTGATGGGTTCAATCTTACGGTGTCCTCACCCAGTGACAGAAGGGGTAGCGAGGCACGTATGTATTGTTGCTATTAAGGATAAAAAGATGGGGTCTATTCCTACATGAATAGATCTTGTCTACATCATGTCATCGTTCTTATTGCATTACTCCATTTCTCCATGAACTTAATACACTAGATGCATGTTGGATAGCGGTCGATGTGTGGAGTAATAGTGGTAGATGCATAATCATTTCGGTCTACTAATCTTGGACGTGATGCCTATATATTGATCATTGCCTTGGATATCGTCATAATTATTTGTTCTTCTATCAATTGCCCAACAGTAATTAGTTTACCCACCGTATGCTATATTCTCGAGAGAAGCCACTAGTGAAACCTACGGCCCCCGGGTCTATCTTTTATCATATTGCTTTCCGATCTATTTATCACTGTATTTGTTTTCAGATCTATTATTCCAAAAACCCAAAAATACCTTGCTGCACTTTTTATTTGCATCTTTTATTTCGTGTTTTATTCAGATCTATTTATCCAAACTCATACCATTTAATCTAGATTTTACCGAGGAGGGATTGACAACCCCTCTTACGCGTTGGGTTGCAAGGTTTTGTTCTTTATATGCAGGTACCATTTACTTAGTGTTGCTTGGTTCTCCTACTAGTTCGATAACCTTGTTTTCATAACTGAGGGAAATACTTGTCGTAGCTATGCTGCATCATCCCTTCCACCTTGGAGAAATACCAACGCAGTTTAAGCCACATCAGTACTTCCTGCCCACGCTAGGGCTACCACATGGCAAGGGGGAGCGGGGTCAGCAAGCAAGGCTCGGAAGGAAGTGAGCGAGTGAGGCTGGACCACATGAGGTTTTCCCCATTTTATGTGTATTTCTTGTTTTTCGCGTGTACTAGCAAATTTTGGAAGTACATGTTACATTGTAAGTACTACTCACATGTGGCTGCATGCATCTCCCAGCTGCAGAGGCCTGGGGTCATCCTCCTTTTCGGAAAAAAAATGTATTACTCACATGTTTGCTCCATTGTATGTGTGGTCTCGCGGTCCATGCAGTTGTGCACCCATGTGGAGCACAAGTTTGCTCCCACGTTGGGTACAAGTGTGTTGAGGGGGGGGGGTACAACTTAGGTCACGTTCGGGGCACAAATTAATACTAGTTTGAAGCACATGTTAGTTCTCATAGGCGAGTGCAAGTATACTATAGTTGGGAGTACAACCTGCGCTCGTAAAAAAGTTTGTCGAAAACAATCAACATAGGATCTATTTTGAAGATCTCAACGAGAAGAGCGCAATGGTGAAAATTGTTTGTAATTTCGACGTTCTGTTTAGGAGATATTTTAGTTTTTAAAAAGGATTTAGAAAAAAAAAACATACAAGCCCTCTCATCCCTTCCACGACTGAGAGAAAACCTGCTAAAACCCCATGATGGCGGCAAATGACGCACAAGTGCATCTTCATTTGTCGCCACTAGAGAAGTTTAGAATGACCTTACAAGGATACCCCTTAACTATGATTTCATTCTCTTTCCCGTGCTAGAGGAGCACACACAACCCACTAGTTGAGCCGGCCCAAATGCGTTTTTTAGTGTCTCTCGTATGGTGCCATGGCTTGTGTGTTTTAGCATTTTGGGCTACCGAATGGGTTCGCAACCGCCTTTTCAGTTCTCGAGGGTGGCCACCCGGGAGCAACAATGAACCAACTCCGATGGCAATAAGACACCAATGCTACCTAAGGCCACGACCATCTATGGGTTGGTGTGGCTTCACACACATACAGTGAACCCCCTTCTCACGGTCCCACCTCATCGACTTGCAATATATGTACTCCTCCCATTTGGGTTTGTTAGGCCCCTCTTATTTTGGATCAAAGTTTGACCATAAATTTTAACTAAACAACAACAACAAAGCCTTTACTCACAAACAAGTTGGGGTAGGATGACCATAAGTTTTAACTAATAAAATATAAATTGGACATGAAAAAAATTATACCATGAGAAAACCTCTTTCGGATACAAATCCAAGGATATACCTTTTGTAGCATATACTTACATTTTACTAATCATATAGATGGTCAAATTTTGATTCAACGTAGAAGGACCCGAAGGGAGGGAGACACGGAGTACTCCCTTCATTCCACAATATAGACGCCACGAGCAGAGTACTTGCCAACGGCATCTGTCTACTCAACTGTACGTAGCTAGCATGGTACGGCAGCCGTGCACGCATGCATGTGTTGGTGTCGCCACTATCATGCAATAAGCACTTGCACGCTTGTCACGCATTGATTTTCTGGTTGACAGGCAGTTCCAACCTCCAGCCCACCTGTACGCACGCCTATCCTATCCTAGCTTCCTGACCAGTAGCCTGATGGAACGCTTTTTAAGAAGAATACTGCTCTTCGAATGCTTTTATTCAATAAAGCTCTTAGTATTCTCCCTAAAAAAAAAATTCCTATGTATATATATACGTACGCATTGTGCGCGTAGGGTTATAAATTAGTCTTTGAACTTGATGTTAGGCTTGACCTTGGTTCAGAAAGAAGCTCGTGAAGGATCGGGCTGCACTTGGCAAAGCTCGTTAACCAGATAAAAAAATGAACAAAAGAGTGACAATTGGAAATATGGTCCCAACGATCTTTCAAAAAATATATATATATGGTCCCAATAATTTTGATAGTAGTTCCATGAACAATCCTTTGTGGGATTGGGTTAAGCAGGCTCTGGCTCGGCTAGACAAAATCACAGAGATATGTATCTAAATGTGCTAATCAAAATATTCAGGATTGAGCTCAGCTTGTTCAGGGCTCGAGTCGGGCTCAAACTGTGCCAAAATCAAGTCAAACTTGAATAACCCATGGAGCTTGAACTTTTTTACAACCCTACATGTAACCTCTCCAATTGGCAAATGCACGATTTAGTTAATCTCTAGCTTTCTTAACAAACAAAATTAATCAATGAAGATGGTATATTTAATAATTAGCTTGTGCGAATCAACCTGTGATTGGATGGTTAGGAGAGCAGCGGTATCCCCAGCCTGCCAGAGTTCAAGTCCTAGACTTGACACCGGTGCTCACATTTTCCAGGATTTATTTTAGGCCTTCCGGCGATGTGCGTTAAGTGGGAAGAGATGTTCACGTCGACTACGAAGGGGTCTATGGCAATTTCATCGTTTTTAAGATGATGTGTCAGTCCAGTCTCTAGGAGGTGCTCATAGGGATAGGATGTGCGTTATAGGGATGAGTGTATGTGCGTATGTATGAACGTTTGCGTCTGTACGGTGTTCAAAAGAAAATTGGCTCATAATAGAGTATCACGTTCTGCTAATTGAATTGTTCACTTACGCTTGGCAAAACCCACTATGTTTCTTTGTTTCGACGAGAAGGTTATAGTGGTAGTTCCGGTGTTGAGTTGTGTTGGATGGTTAGGAGAACATTAATATTCCCAGCTCACTAGGGCTCAAGTCCTAGACTTGACACTGGTGCTCAGTTTTTCCCGAATTTATTTCAGGCCTTCCGGTGATCTGCGTTCAGTGGGAGGAGATGTTCACGTCGACTACGAAGGCGTCGTTGGCAACTTCGACAATCTCAAGATGATGTGCCGACTCGGTCTCTCGGAGGTGCTCATAAGGGTAATGTGTACGTGTGTGTGTTCATAGGAGTAAATGTATGTGCATATGCATGAGCACCTACGTCGATATTGTATTAAAACAAACAGTAACACTCGAAAATGGATTGTTGAGAAAATTACATTTTTATTCTCGACGCCCCCCCTTCAATTGTCCAAGTAGTTAGGGGTTGTTTGGTTTCAGCCCATGCTCGCCCCACCAATTCATGGGCACGCCAAAATATTGGCGGCCGATGTGCTCGGCCGTGTTTCGCCAATAAAGTGGGTTGGTCATGCCAAAAAGTTGAAGCCCATCCAAATAGCCACGGGCGCCTTAATCAACGCCAATATATTGGCAAGACGCGTGAGGCATCGATCCAAACAACCCCTTAGAAACGAGCAAAGAAAGTGCATATGGTGGACGAGCTCAAGGGATCCCGTTGTTGCTTCAGCGAAAATACATTTTTTACATTCCAAAAGGATTTAAAAAAAATACACCTAAGCATCCGCTCGGATCCGGTCTTTGTTCGTCTTTGTTCTGGTATCTTCAGGTTGGATCCTTCCGATCTAAAATTCTCTTCATCGACGACGATTGCTGTTCTGGGGCGTTGGTCCTATGGGACCTTAGCACGACGACTTCCCGACTGTCTACTGCAACAAGTTGTGCCCGGCTCCGGCGAGGGAGGGGTGATGACGGCGGCGCGCCTTCGGCTCGCTTCAGTGCTTGTAGTCGTCGCTAGGTGATCTATGAATCTGGATGTAATTTTTATTATTTCTGGTGTTCGTTGTACTGCCATGACTGAAGATGAATAGATCGACAGTTTCCCGCAAAAAGAAAGTGTAATATGTATGAAATTTCATGAACATGTATGTTCGTATGTGATGTACAAAGTAAAATACTCCTTTTTTGTGTACTATGTAAGTAATCATATATTGTTTAATAAAACTTTACAGATACTTAGAGAACATGCATATGTATTTGTAATTTATTTATTATTTGAATTTATATTTTTTTTCTTTTTCCTTTTTAAAATAGGCTCCCTATAACCCATCCTATAAAACAACGTAATCCAAATGAGTAAAAAAATATCATAGGTCTCTCATGGTGTATGCCTCTTGTGGACCTTGCACTACATTCAAACCAGATAACCAGCGAAATTAAAACCCGCAACGAACGAATTCGTCAACCCATAGAAAAGTCGAACCAGAAAACAGATATGACCAACATCAAAAACACTGAGGCTGCGTTTGGCAGCAAAGTTTTTTTTAAGTTTTCTGGCAATACTGCGGTTTCTGAAAAAAAAAACCATGATTTTGAATACTTTGATGCGTTTGGCTTCAGCAAAAACTAATGTTTTGTAAACCACAGTATCCCCAAAACCATGGTCTTTTTGGAGTATCTGGAAAAGAGGTCCTGACCTCTTTTTTCTAGACAGAGCGGAGAGAAAAGATCGGGGCGATCGCAGTTGGCCGTCTACTCGAGATAACAGTATCCAGCTGCGATCCTTTTTCCTCTTTCTGTTAGTATATGGTAAACGGCATGTATTATATCTCCTAGATCGATTCAGTTAGATTTGTTTACCACGTGCTAGTCTCCATCTCCTCTCTTCACCATGACCGAATTTCTACGGATCCTAGCATCTATAGATCGAGCGGACGTGTGCATGGCGGCTGCATGCCGCCGGCCGCCGTTAACAGCTGCTAATTACTCAGTCATCCACGCTAAATACTTAAGTCAAAACTTTGATAAAACAGCACCAACCAAACACATGTAAAACTGAGAAAAACATTGGTTTTAAGAAACTGTAGTATTCCTCGCCCACCCATGGGAATACCGTGGTTTCCAATTACTGCAGTTTTCTAAAAACTTTGCTGCCAAACTAGCCCTTAAGAGAAAACGGCACCGGCGCGGCAAAGCGCGTGTCTTCTTCTAGTGGAGTAGCCATAGCTCCCTTTTTTGCTTTGCTAAGGTTGGGTACCAACGACTTCTCTTATTTTACCCAAGAAGAGTTCGAGGTAAGATCGATGTTAAGTAATTAACCAATTACTATCAAACCCTGCCAATGCCATGGGGTTGTGAACGAAGATCCCTGCCTTGCTTTGATTTCACCGTCGAGCGAGCGTCGTGCACATCCTTGTCACCAGTGAATGTACCCACACGCTAGGGCTAGAGCTAAGGTTGGTGGGGTACCATGCCATATGCATCATGCACGCATCACGTACGGACACGTTACGATGCTAGCGTACAGTGGAGGTTGTTGTCCGCTCAACATGTGACGAGAGGGACGTGCTGTGCCAGATCAGATCATGGAGCTTCTTCTCAACGGCAATGGCGGGCCCGCACCCGGCCCGTGCACGACACAAGCAACGTGTACGTATATGTCGGGGCTTGCCATTCCTAAATATAAAAGCCACTAGCTTGCATTTGATATTTAGAGATTCACCTCTTTTTACCCCTTCTAAATTTTCAAGAACGAATCTTTTAAAAAAAACTAGATCTATTATAAAAGTTCACCGGAGCATAAAAACATCTTAAATGTAATAAAAGTTTATCTATTATAAAAGTTCACCGAAACACTATTTAGGTGGCAGTTACTGCATGCATTTGCATGCATGCGCCAGTTACTACATGTGTTTGGTTCAGCAGCTTCTAATGTGCAGATCGGATGGCTATTGTGGACTCATCTAGCATATTCAATGGCTAAATTAATTTGATAGTAGATGATCTAACGGTGAGCATGTAGCATGCTATGTCGCAGTTTTCTTTCTACCTTTTTCTTTCTGCGCGTGAATAGATCGACTGACTTACTTGGACGCATTTTTTTAATGGCCGTCAGATGTATATATGCAGAGGCGGGGGGGGGGGGGGGGGGGGGGGGGGGGGGCGAGCGGGGGCCAGACCCCCCTATGCTTCGGCCCCCCTCAACAAGTCTAGTATTATTAGGCTTAATTATTCGGCCATTAGCAAGGATATGGGCTAAGCTCATAGTGTGAAGCCCAAAACGATTTTGCAAGAAGGCAACATGGGCCAAGGCTGCACGTACGCATCCACCCTCGTGTGGACATCACGTACTCTTCAACCGATCGATGCACACGCACGCACTCACGGGTTGAGGCGACTTCCTAGCCATTTTCTTCGGCGCCGATGCTGCGCGCGACGCGCTAGGGCTTCGTTGTCCCCAGGCCGCCGGTCGTCGCGCCGTCGCCTGTCGATAATTAGCAAAGCTGCTGCTTGCCGCGCATCAAGTCTGAGTAAGATTTTTTTTTTTTGATCGGAGTCTGAGTAAGATTCTAGGAGTATACGGACTACGGTTGGTGGGGTGGCCGTGGAGCAGACTACCGGAGGCGGAGCTATTGTCAGTTTGATTACACAAACCTTGACACCAATTAATCAAGTGTTAGTAGATTAATTACAGGTTACATATTTGCTTTGTACTAATATGAGAATTCCATAGGTCATGTAGACGAAGAAACCATGGATAAGTAATTTCTTCAAGCCAATCACTACAAACTCTAACTCGACAGCTGAAGATGCAAATCCATCCGGGGGGATATATCTCACAGAGCAACTTACTGCAAATGTCCATAATCTTAGTTCAGTTGATATGTGAACACCGCATCATAATGCCCCCAATCTCAGATCTCAAGATATAACTACCGACAACTAAACTAGTAGTTACGGATTTTATCAGAATGCTTACAATTTGTTGACTAGAGAAAAATAAGTTAATTGATCAATGAGAAATATAATTTATTTATTTGTCGTCAGGATGGCTTCGTCATACTTTGTTTTATCTTTCGACTTATTGTATGTTGCTTAATAAAACAATAAAACCAAGTTGATTTACTGAAAATCAAATATATACCATATATCTATTTTATCATCTTCCAATAATGAAGATGAAGACTATATAATTAAGTAGTTTGATTGTTTTGTTAGCAATTTGTTATTCTACACGTAAATTTTAAAATGTAGTCGTGTATTATTACTACTAATTTAGAACTACTCTCTTATGCTCATATCCTGGCTCAAATCCCCCTATGCTCTTCCCCCCCCCCCCCCCCCCCCCCTGCTCAAATCCTGGCTCCGCCCCTGTATATATGCACCATATCTTGCAGTTAGTTTTGCTAAACAGTTTAGGAGAGAGCGTGGGATGTGTCTGGCTCATGAACACGAACCAGTCCAGACTACCCCGCAAAAAAAAAAACCAGTCCAGACTAAAAAAACAAAACAAAAGGAGGAAAATCACACGTGGCTCGCCGTAAGTATCTGACGACCGTGATCCACCTAGCAGATCACTCTTGAAAGTTTAAATATGGCAAAACTTTTGCCACATGATCATGAGATAATCTGGATGAAAAAACGATTAAATTGGGTAATTAACTTTCAAACCCTCATGTAAAAAACGCTCTTATATTATAGGACGAAGGAAATAGAACTTACTAAATCTACAATGTCACATCGATCTTACCGTGGGGTAAATCGCCGAAGCCTAGCTGGATAGATTCTAGAAGCGATCCATCAATTTTAGTTTGGTCGCCGAGGAGGAGCAAGGAGATGCATACGTGCATGGAAGCTCACGACATAAGCGAAGTGAAGTGCCCAACACGACACACGTTGCTGTCGCGGTGTTGCGTCCCCTTAATTTCTTCTCCATGGGTTCTAATGAGTGCTTGCCGTCCAAGCTCCATCGTCGCTGAAGGGTACGCGTGGTCACTGTACATGGAAGCTGAGAGAGAGAAAGAGAAAGGGGTCCATCATCAAATTAAAAACGACGCCCCAACCAACGGTGCACGAGCCACACTTCCAAACAAGCCCTAGGCAAATTCTCAATTGTTTTCGCACGCACCTTTTTCTTTTCCTCTCTCTTCTTTATTATAGACTTTGTAACTTCTGTATGTTTTTTCCAGACACGTTGCATAGATCACATGCAGAGTCATTTGATTTTTTTTTTGTTTCCCTTTATTGTGGGATCTTTTTTTTTTTGAAAGAAAATTACAGGATATTTTTTTTTGTTTCTAATAATGGGGAATATTGCTCCGTGAGTGGACAGGTGTCGAGTTTTCCACAGGGTTGATAAAGAAATTACGGGTTTGCCATGTGGGGAATCTCAACATGTAAGGACCCACGAGCTAGGAGCACATTTATAAAGTGTTTAATGAGCAGGATTCATGTGCATGTACCATAGGAATTTAGAAACAATGTATGTGTATCCACACTCTTTCAGTTTTTACAATCTATACACATGATCCATGTGGGAAAAAATTGTGGTGCTCCAAATTTCTCAATTGAGACATTGATTGGCCGGATTTGTTCCGAACCATTTGCTGCTTTGCCCCCCCCCCCCCCCCCTACATAGAAACATTAATTGGTTTGTTTTTGCATAATTATCGCCACCTACTTGGTTGGCTTAATTTGCATAACCAGATGATGCCCTGGCACGTTTCTGCGGGAAACTTGCTAAAAGAATGCATAAAAATTGCTACAAAAAAATCTATAACTAACGGGAAGCGAATGTAAGCTTAAAAATGAAAGTGAAATACAAAGGGTATACAAAGAGAAAAAATGTATTGCAGTTAAAAGAATTTCATTTCTAACAGAAATGTGAATGTGAACTACATAGGTATGGTGCAAGCGACCAACACATATATTATCAATACAAAATCTAATGCAAAAAATAACTTATGAGTAACATGCATGAATTGATGATGTGGTGCATGCATGCATAGAGTAATGCAAAAACAATGTAATCTATGACTTGCACGCATTACTTGCTCGTGTGGCATAGTTGCATGTCTAGGAAAAATAGCTAGTGGGTTCTAGCTATTTAGGAATAGATGATTTTGGATGGAAACGACCATAAGTATCTTACGACAATAGATTGAAAACTAGGTAGATCATGAGAGGGCACATATTTTTCCTCGCCTAAGCAGGCATATTTTCTCTATAAAGAGAAAAAACAAGCTTCACATGATGCAGTCCATGCAACATGAACAATTTTGTAAGAAGAGCAAGAATGTTCAATACAAAGGTTATGAGGAAGCAATGTTCATTTTCTAGGAGAACATGATATATAAAGCTCAAAAGTGAAGAACTCAAACATATTCCATCTCCAAAGCAAGAACTAGTCACCGGACCAATAACTGATTTCGCTCGAATGCACCATCTTACGAACAAAACACCATCATTTTCTAGTGCTTTTTTATCTAGGAGAACACGGTAATATCTAGAGAGACGATAGATATATCATTACAATGTTTCTTATTTTGCAAAAAAAAATCATTACAATGTTTCTTTATTTAGTACAACACGATAAGCTCTAGAGAAATATAATCAAATGTATTCCATCTTCTTGGCAAGTTTTTGTATTGGAAAACGCAAAGGATTGTTCTCTAGGTTTACTTTATCAAAAGAGCATTATCTATAATGCATTTAGTAAAATATTAAAAGCATAGTTTCGTCAAAAAACCATTAAAAGTATAGATATTCAAACACAATAGGAAAACATCAGTCTATTGACAGTTGACACAAGCATGAGTAAAAGATGAAAGAACCAAGAAAAACCAAAAAAATATGATGCTTTTGGAAATGAGCAAATTGTGCAACACGTTGCGTGAGTTCGTGCTAATTATAGTATATTTTAATCCTTCTCTCCAAATTTCTCTCTTTCTCGTTGCCACTCTCTCTTTGGCTTAAATCTAAACAACTTGTCAGGTATTCACTACGACATAACACGAATAATTTCATAAGAAAAAAACGATAATGCTTTGTCAAGGAGCTAAAGTGCAAGAATGCTCCATCGATGAGCTGATATCATAGTGTTCTGGCATTAAGGAGAACACGGTGAGCTCAAGAAATGTAAATATCTCAAATATAAGCTATCGTCTATGCATCCTTTGTCTTAGAAATAAAGAAAAAGTTATGCATCTTTAATTTCTTCAATGCACATTGATAACATGTGTAGTCAAATATTAAACCATGTAATTTCATCAAAATAGAGAAGTATCAAACATGACACAAGCACAACTAAAAATGAAAAGAAACGAAAAATACACATAGGATGCTCTTGCAAGTGAGCGAAGTAAGCAACACAGCTGTGTGAGTTCATGCTAGATAGTGTAGATTTTAGCCAAACTTTCTCAATCTCCCTCTTTCTTGCCATCACTATCTCTTTATATTAAATAAATCTCGTCAACTTGTTTACATGCTCTAGGATGCAACATAAGCAAGTCCACAAGTAGAGCAAGAATGCTCCATCAATGCACTAAAGAGCAAGAACCCGCCATAGAGAAGCCGATACCACAATGTTTTGGTATCTAGGGAAGAACAATAAGCGCAAAGTTGTTTATGTCAAATGTTAATCAATCTTCGCCTTTTGTCTTAGAAACCACAGATAAAAAAGTCACCTTTAATATATATTTCCAATGCATACTGTTTACTTGTGTGCTCCAACATTAATTAAATAAAAAAACAAAAATATATAAGCATCAAACAGTCGAGATAAGCACAACCGAGAGAGAAAATGATATAGAAAAAGGTCTGCTCTTGCAAATAGGGTACACTGGCAATGAGGTTGCCTGAGCTTGTTCCGAGTACAATAGGTTTTGATTCCTCACTCTAAATTTCTATCTTTCTTGTCATCACCTCCGTTTTTCTCTTGAATCACATCATTTTGTCTGGATGCTGCTATGACACATCATGAACAATTTCTTAATAAGAACAAGGACGCTCCATCAAGAAGCCCTCTGAAGTTGTTACTATGGTATTCTAGTATCTAGGAGAGCTCGAGAGTGGTAATATCCCAAATAATCTTCACCTTTTATCTTGGAAAATACATGTTCACCTCTACTTTTTGAAAGTACAATGTATCAGTTCTCGAATATATGTAGCACCGATGACCTCAATGTCGGTCCAATTTAGAACTACAGGGGTCCCCATCAAAGTGTTTTTTGTTGGCTTATGTACAAGGACAAGCTAAACACCAAAGACAATCTACTTCGCAAGCACATTAGTCAAACTAGTGCTTGTGCGCCCAGTCAAGCACTCTATGAAGATGATGATCTTCTCTTCATCTTCTACATAGGCAAGGAGCCTACAAGGATTCATTCCTCCAAAGTCGATAGAAAGAGTTCAGAACATCTACGACCCCTCAAGCCGCGATCCGCTCAGCTGGCCAGCCGTGGCTCTCACCGTCCTATGAAGTTTCGCAATTGAAGAAATGCCAAAGTATTACATAATACCATTAGGCATTGTGACGCCCCCGATTCAATCGTACACTAATCATACACGCAAACGTGTACGATCAAGATCAGGGACTCACGGGAAGATATCACAACACAACTCTAAAAATAAAATAAGTCATACAAGCATCATAATACAAGCCAGGGGCCTCGAGGGCTCGAATACAAGTGCTCGATCATAGACGAGTCAGCGGAAGCAACAATATCTGAGTACAGACATAAGTTAAACAAGTTGCCATAAGATGGCTAGCACAAACTGGGATACATGTCGAAAGAGGCGCAGGCCTCCTGCCTGGGATCCTCCTAAACTACTCCTGGTCGTCGTCGGCAGCCTGCACGTAGTAGTAGGCACCTCCAGAGTAGGGGTCGTCGTCGACGGTGGCGTCTGGCTCCTGAACTCCAGCATCTGGTTGTGACAACCAGAAAGAAAAGAAAGGGGGGAAAAGGGGGAAGCAAAGCAACCGTGAGTACTCATCCAAAGTACTCGCAAGCAAGGAGCTACACTACATATGCATGGGTATATGTGTAAAGGGCCATATCAGTGGACTGAACTGCAGAAAGCCAGAATAAGAGGGGGGATATCTAATCCTGTCGAAGACTACGCTTCTGGCAGCCTCCATCTTGCAGCATGTAGGAGAGAGTAGATGGTAAGTTCACCAAGTAGCATCGTATAGCATAAACCTACCCGATGATCCTCTCCTCATCGTCCTGTGAGAGAGCGATCACCAGGTTGTATCTGGCACTTGAAAGGGTGTGTTTTATTAAGTATCCGGTTCTAGTTGTCATAAGGTCGAGGTACAACTCCGGGTCGTCCTTTTACCGAGGGACACGGCTATTCGAATAGATAAACTTCCCTGCAGGGGTGCACCACATTACCCAACACGCTCGATCCCTCTGGCCGGGCACACTTTCCTGGGTCATACCCGGCCTCGGAAGATCAACACGTCGCAGCCCTACCTAGGCCTAACAGAGAGGTCAGCACGCCGGTCTAAATCCTATGCGCGCAGGGGTCTGGGCCCATCGTCCATTGCACACCTGCACGTTGCGTGGGCGGCCGGAGAGCAGACCTAGCAACCTCCATTACAAAGGAAGTTGCGTTACGCGGTCCAACCCGGCGCGCGCCGCTCAGTCGCTGACGTCTAGGAGGCTTCGGCTGATACCACGACGTCGAGTACCCATAACTGTTCCCGCGTAGTTGGTTAGTGCGTAAAGGCCAGTGGCCAGACTCAGATCAAATACCAAGATCTCGTTAAGCGTGTTATTATGAAGTAAACGCGAACGCCGACCGGGGCCAGGCCCACCTGTCTCCTAGGTGGTCTCAACCTGCCCTGTCGCTCCGCCACAAAGATCCACACAGAGGGCCGTCAGGTCAAAGGTCCTTTCAGCCCCCAATCCGTGAATCACTCGCGGGTACTCTTCGAGCCGACCCGACTTTAGTCACCATATGTATAGTATGTATATATGTATAGTATACACCCGTGATCACTTCCCGAGTGATCACGGCCCGATAGTATAGCAAGGCAGACTAACAAGAATGTAGAGCCAATGATGATAAACTAGCATCCTATACTAAGTATTTAGGATTGTAGGTAAGGTATCAACAGATGTAGCAACAATGTCAGGCTATGCATCAGAATAGGATTAACGGAAAGCAGTAACATGCTACACTACTCTAATGCAAGCAGTATAGAGGAGAATAGGCGATATCTGGTGATCAAGGGGGGGGGCTTGCCTGGTTGCTCTGGCAAGAAGGAGGGGTCGTCAACTCCGTAGTCGAACGGGGCAGCAGCAGCGTCGGTCTCGTAGTCTACCGGAGAGAAGAGGGGGAAGAAACAATAAATACAAAGCAAACAATGCTACACAAAGTATGACATGACAATATGCAGTGCCGGGGTGTTCTAACGCCTAACTAAATGATTTAGTCAATTTAGGAATTTATTCGGATTTATTTAATTAAAGTTGGGCACTATTCATTTACCGAAACTGGTCTAAAAGTTCAATGTTCTTATAGCTGCGGGCGTCTGACGGGAATACTGAGGGCGTATCCGGGTTCGTCTCGTCGTTCTGAGCAACTTTCATGTATAAAGTATTTTCATCGGAGTTACGGTTTATTTAATATGATTTTCTAAAGTTTTAAACAATTCTGAAATTATTATTAATTAAATTAATTCGAAATTAGAATTATGACATCAGCATGACGTCAGCGGGGCCATAGGTTGACTAGGTCAACCCTGGCAGGTGGGACCCGCTCGTCATAGTCTCAGACTAACTAAACAGGGTTAATTTGCTTAATTAGAGATTAGGTTAATCTAATTAGAATTAATTAGGTTAATTAATTTACTTAATTAATTAATTTTTATTTATTTATTTAATAATTTTTTTATTTTTATTTCTATTTTTATTTTCGTTTTTTTTTCTGGGCAGCGGGGCCCGTTCGTCAGCGACCCAGGGGGGGTGTTGGCCCACAGGCCAGTGGCACGGGGCCACGGGCGCTGGGTTTTCGGGCGCGGTTGCGGGCGAGGCGCCCGTCGGGGCGGACCCGAGGCGACAGGGCGGGCGCTCGCTGGCGGGCGTCGACGGGCGCGGGCCAACCGGACGGTGGCCACGGCGTACAGGGCGCAGGAGAGGGAGAGGCGACGACACGGCGCACGGGGAAGGAGCAGCAGGGGCGGGGAGCGTCGCGGGGCGACGCGCGGCAGGCGCCGGGCGCAGGCGCGTGCGGGTGCGCACTGCACGCGGCGGGGCGGCTGCTGTGTGAGCCGCGGCGCGGGCGCGCGCGTTGAGGCTGTGCAGCGAGCAGGGGAAGCGGAGGGTGGTGCCTGCAGCAGCGGGGCCGCGCGGGGCGGCTCGGCAAGCGTGGCCGAGCGGGGCGTGGTGAGCGGGGCGTGGCTCGGGCGCACGTGCGCGACAGCAGGCGAAGCCGAGCAGCAGGGGCGGCGGCCGAGTGAGCCACGGCGGAAGCGAGCGGCGTGCGGGCGCGAGGGAGAGAGGAGTAGAAGGGGCGCTCACGGTGGCCGTAGGGGAAAGGGCAGTGGGGCGCGGGGAGGAGGTCGGAGACGACGCGTCGGAGGCGGGGAGGCAGTCCGGCGATGGCGTCCGGCGAGGTGGCGATCCGATCGGCGGCGGCGCCGGCGCGGTTCGGTCCCCCCGATCCCGATCCAGAATCAGGAGGGGGAAGGAGAGAGACGTGGGGAGTGGGGGGGAGTGTGCGGTCGGGGGTTAGGGTTTGGTCGCCCGAGTGTAGAAGGGGATTGGTTTGGGCCGGCCGGTTGGGCCAGGTGGGTCGCCCAGCTGGGCCGCCTGGCCCAGTTGGCCAGGGGGGCCTTTTCTTTTCTTTTGTTTTTCTGTTTTGTTCTTTTTCCTTTTATCTATTCCTATTTCCCTGTTTGGTAAAAAGTTAGGCCTCAAAATGATTTTTATAGAACATGGCAATTGTTCCAGTAATTACTAGGCATTCCCTAACACTACCAAAAATTAGTTTGGAGACAAATGGAGCTCCCACAATTTTTACAATAATTAATATGCATTAATCCTAGCTGTTTTAATCATGTTAGTGCCACCTAAACATTTTATTATTTGTTGGTTTCAATTTTAGACTAGCCTCTGCAATATTTGTTATTTACTGAGCATTTTAGTTTTTAGGTTGGACAACTTTTATATTTCACTTTTATTTAAATTTGAATTTGAGTTAGGAGTTGAAATGCAATTTGATGCTAATGATGATTATGCACTATTAAGCTTGCTGACATGGAATTAACCTAGGGTGATCACTGTAGTTAATGACAGGGGGTGTTACAGGCATACTGTTATGAACTTCACTCTTTGGACTGGTAGGTTTAAATGACATAGTCAAAAGGCAAATATAATCTCTTCATCAATACCTTTTCTCTTGCATCGTCCCAACCTTATAATTTTGATTTGGATTCCAGCTTCGAGTTATTATAAAAGAACATTAAGTTATGGAAATAATTCATCAAAAATGGAAAACACAACACAATTGACACAAAAAAGTAGATAAGATAGAGAAAACAGGAAAAATGCTTAGTATGCTTTTGCAAATTGTAGCAATGCAGTTTCAAAGAGGTTTCTCCAAATCTTTCTCTACCGCTGTCACACACACTTTCTCTTAAATCTCTATACGGACCCTCCCTCTCTCTCTACGAAGATGACAACCATCTCTCCATCTTTGTCCGGCTCCTACCTAGGTGCGGAGTCTGCTATTGTTCATTTCCCCAAACTCGGTAGAACGGGTTTGGGACATCTACAATCACTCGAGCTGCGATCTGCTTACTTGGCCAACCATGGCTCTCGTCGTCCTTTGAAAGGTTTTAAATTTAAAAACTGCAAAGTATTCCATGATACCATTAGAAATATTTTTATAGACTTCACTCTTTGATGACTAGTAGGTTTAAAGGACCTAGTCAAAAGTCAAACACGATGTCTTGACGTTTATTCCTTTCCTCGCATCGACACAGCCTTACAATTTTGACCTTGGGTATCAACTTCGAGTTATATATATTATTAAAAAAAACCAATTACGGAAATAACTCAGATAAAATGGAAAACGTAACACAGTTGACACAAAATAAAAGGCATTCAAGAGAGAAAAAACAAGAAAAATAATTAGGATGCTTCTGCAAATTGCAGCAGATGCAGTTGCAAAGAGTCTTCTCCAAATCTCTCTCTCTCTTCATCGCTGTCACACCCTCTCTCTTGAATCTCATCAACTTGTCTCTTGTACTCACCATTTTTTTACTCCCCCAATCTCATCAACTTGTCTCTCGTACTCATCAATTTTTCCTTTCGTTACATTTAGTTATTTTTAGCAACTGTTTACGCATTTTTTAACAAAGTCATGCAGGTCTACTTTGGAACTACATCGCTCCTTAATTGGTTTCTTTTTTGTTGGCTTCTTGTTTAAGGACAACCTAAACACCAAAGCCAATCTACTTCGCAAGCACATTGGTCAAATAAGTGCTTGCGAGCGTTGTCAAGCACTCAAAGAAGATGCCATTCATCTCTCCATTTATTGTCTGTCTGCTACCCAGGTGCGAAGCTTGCTATGGTTCATTCCCCCAAACTCGGTAGAACATGTTTGGAACATCTACGACTCCTCGAGCTGCGATCTACTCACTTGGCCAACCGTGGCTCTCACCATCCTATGAAAGGTTTTAAATTTGAAAACTACCAAAGTATTCCACGATACCATTAAAAATATTGTTATATACTTCACTCTTGGGCTCATAGATTCAAAGGACCCGGTCAAAGGTCAAACACCATGTCTCGTCACTAATACCTTTTTCTCGCATCGACGCAACCTTACTAATTCTGAACCTAGGTTTCGACTTCGAGTTATACATATTATTATTAGAAAAACTAAATTGCGGAAATAACTCAAATAAAATGGAAAACATAACACAATTGATTGACACCAAAAAAAGCATACACGAGAGAAAAAACAAACAAAATGATTAGGATGCTTTTGCAAATTGCAGCAGATGTAGTTGCAAAGAGTCTTCTCCTCCAAATCTCTCTCTCTCTCTCCATCGCTGTCACACACCCTCTCTTGAATCTCATCAACTTGTCTCTCGTACTCACCATTTTTTTACTCCCCCAATCTCCTCTCCTCTGTTCCTCTACCCGCTTCCCGGCATCTACCGCCCCACCGCCGGGGATCTCTCCGCCGAGATCGAGGTCACCACCCCTCAAGATTCCCCTCCACGGGCTGCGCGCCCTCCCGCGGTGATCTCGGAGGCGGCTGAGGCCCCCCTTCTCTGCTCCCGTCCCGGTTCCGGCGGACGCACGCAGGAAGGGCCAGCGACGATGCGCCGCGAGGAAGGGAGGCGCGGCTCGGCTCCGCGGCGGCACACGCGTCGCTGCCGTAGATAGCAAGATCTTCTCCCCCTCCGGCGGCGCGTCCGGCCTGCTGCTCCGGGGAGGTCGCGCCTCGCGGCCTGCCGCTCCGGGGAGATGCCGTCCCTGCAGCTGCTGCAGCTCACCGAGCGTGGGCGGGGGCTCCTGGCGTCCCGGATGTGCGTGCTCAGCTGCAAAGTCCTGTCCTTTTTCACCCCCTACCATGTTCTCCCTGATTGTTATCTGATTTTTTTTTTTTTTTTTTGGAATCTTGAATCTTGTTAATTTTGCGTGGAAGCAGGAGGACGCTGGCGGTTGTCTCGGGCGCGCTGGTCGCTGGCGGGGCGTTGGCGTACGCGCGGTCGGGCCGAGGCCAAAGGAGGAGAGGCCGTCCAGAAGCCGCCAACGATGGTGATGATGCATTGGCCAGGAATGGGGAAAGGTTGGGCCACAACGGCACGGATGGCCGGTTGTCCGGGACGACGAAGCGGAGGAAGAGCGCGCTCAAGTCCTTGCATTTCCTGGCCGCTATCCTGCTCAAGAAGATTGGCCCGAATGGCACGCGATACCTTCTTGGCTTGATGTTGACAGCGGTAAGTTCAGAGAATTTTGCAGAATTGGTAGTTCTTCATAAGCAGTGTCATGTTTTTACGGTGCCGGAAGAAGCGAACAGCTAGCTAGCTTTGAGTTTAAGTTGTGCACAAATGATTAAGTTCCCCTTTTGATATGCGGACAAAAAAACAAAGACTTTTGTGACCGTCGATCTGGCCTGCAATCATGCTGGTCCTGCTAATAGTAAAGACAGTGTTGAGCATACTGCTTGGATATGACACCTATTCTACTTCCTTAATAGAGCAGGCAAAGATATAGCAAGTTTGAGAAGACCCATATTTGTTACTTCTGCAGTGCCACAGTGGCACAGTTTAAGCGAATACATGTTTCATATGTTTGATTGGTGATATTTGAAATGGCTAAGCTCACACGTGTTGTCCATCTAGTATTTTCAAAGTTCTCAATATGATGTAGTACGCAGATGCGACAATATAGAAAAAGCACTGATACTACTATGTTCTGTTGGATTTTAAGATGGCATTTGAAGCGTACTACTTATTTAATGATCGCATACATTACTTTTTGTATGTTCTTTTTTCAGGTGTTGCGTACTGCTGTTGGGCATAGATTAGCAAAAGTTCAAGGCTTTCTGTTTAAAGCGGCATTTCTTCGGCGTGTTCCAACCTTTACACGCCTAATTATAGAAAATCTGATCTTATGCTTTCTCCAATCAGCAGTATACCAGACCTCAAAATACCTAACTGGGTCTTTGAATTTGCGCTTCAAGAAAATTTTAACAGACCTCGTCCATGCCGATTATTTCCAGGTATATCAGTTGATCAATTTTGATTATGTAGTGGTTGAACATTCCTCACTTGTGGTCTCCAGAATATGTTAATGTTTATTTTCCAAGTTTCTGTCTATCAGTGGACTTATGGTTTCTTGCAAAATAAGAAGTAAAATGAACTCATATGGTTACGAGTCAGTATGCTCGGAAGGATTATGTCATGGATTATATTAACCAGTGACTTAAAAGTATTGTCAGTGCTGCAAATAACAAGCTGATGAAAGAATAACATACATGCACCTTGTTGCTAGCTGAATATAAACTTACAAACCCAAAACCCAAAACCCAAAACTATAGAGTACTGGGGGATTACTGATCTAGGTTTCATGTGCCATTCTTTTTCAATTTAATATGAACACTCTCATTTATGTGATATTTAGCTGTTTTTTCTAGGTTATTCATGAAGCAATCTATTTATTGTTTCTTCTATTTTGCTTCCTTTCCCTCTTCCCTTAGTAGCAATTTTTCTATGCTAGCTGAATTTGCTGTCTCTATTTAATTTGTGTAATTTATTGGAGATGGCGTCAATTGTGTTTGTGTTGCCATGTCAAGTCATATCTTTTCTTTCTGATTTGATGTTCAAGTAGTGGTCATATCAGTTCATGTTCTTCTTTTTGAAGAATTGTTATAAAAAGACAGAAGATTCATATGGTGCATGCACATACTTTCAGAATACAGGTTAATCAATAGTTTGATCTTTTGGAATACAGTGTTAATATCTTGCTGCTTTTTTCTTCTGTATGTCCAGAATATGGTTTACTACAAGATCTCTCATGTGGATCATCGAATATCAAACCCGGAACAAAGGATTGCGAGTGATATTCCGAAGTTCTGTTCTGAACTCAGTGAACTTGTACAGGATGATTTGGCTGCAGTTGCAGAAGGGTTGATATATACCTGGCGTCTCTGTTCTTATGCTAGTCCGAAATACATGCTTTGGATTCTGGTAATTATTGATATAATTTTAATGCACGATAATACCCCTACCGATGAGGAGCAATGCTCAATTTTGATACGTTTTGCTTCCTTGGTGTTCCTGCAACCTATTAATATGTAAAATGCTTTCAGGGATATATACTAGTTGCTGGTGGAGCAATTAGAAATTTCTCTCCTGCTTTTGGAAAGATGAAATCCACAGAGCAGCACTTAGAAGGGGAGTATCGTCAACTTCATTCACGCTTAAGAACTCATGCTGAGAGTGTGGCATTTTATGGTGGTGAGAAGAGAGAAGAATATCATATTATGCAGCGATTCCGAGCTCTTGTTGGGCACTTGAAGCATGTACTCCATGAAAACTGGTGGTTCGGCATGATTCAAGATTTCTTTCTGAAGTACTTCGGTGCCACTGTAGCAGTTGTCCTTATTATCGAACCGTTCTTCTCCGGCGACCTTAGACCTGATTCATCTACCCTAGGAAGGGCTGATATGTTGAGTAACCTTCGATACCACACGAGCGTGATCATAGCACTATTTCAGTCTCTCGGGACCCTCTCTATCAGCTCTAGGCGTTTGAATATCCTGAGGTAAATCCATCTGTCGTGAAAACTATTGATTACACTGAATAGTTTCATTTCATTTCCAATCCTGTTATTTTAGGATGCATTGCTTGCATCTTTCAGAAGTATAGACATTTGATAGAAGTGAAAATGTTTAAGTGCTTGCTGCTATACTGCGAGCTTATGTTTTTCTTTGTCATTGTTGTACATATTTTAAGAGTTCTTTTGAAACAACACAATTTATGGCAGTGTGTTGTTCAGACCTGTTACCTATTGTTGGATTTAGGAACCTTTTGCATCTTGTAGTGTATGAGAACTGGTGGAGGCCGTGGAGCCATTAGAGTTTTGCACTGGGACCTTCCATATTTAGGATTATTTGAATGGGTTATCTTCTTTATAGTTTGTATATCTAGACAACTGTGGCCTATATATGCAACTATGGCTGTAATTTTCAGGGCAAATGTTACTGTGGTCCTGTGACCTACTGTCTCTGATGATATTCTGTTGTCTTCGAGTTCTGATATTTTTTGTGACATGATTGACAATGGACTTTCACTATAATTTGACAGTGGCTATGCAGACCGGATTCGTGAGTTACTAGATGTTTCACGTGAGCTGTCTGGGGTCCGTGATAGATCGTTGAATCACAGCTCTTCTGTTGGGAATTACATCAGCGAAGCAAACCATATAGAATTTTCCGGTGTTAAGGTAATAGCATGCTTGGAGGAGCACATTCGCTTTCTGTTTCCCCACAAAATTCCATCATTCTGATATGAAATGATTACAGGTGGTGACACCCGCTGGGAATGTTTTGGTTGACGATTTAACTCTCCGAGTAGAAACTGGATCTAATCTTTTAATCACCGGTAATCCTCTCCTACCAATTGAATTTGGACTTTTGGCTTAACTGTTGCAATGCTTGCTTTAATGAACACACACACAGAGCAGCTACCCAGCACTTATGAGAATGTATGTAGCATCATGCACATTTTTCATTTACATGTTCTAGAGCATCTGTAAATCATATCCAGATATCAGACTGGCTGCGGTAATGTACCATGAAGTAGTTTCATGTCTGGACTCTCTGTTTCGATGTCTTATAGCCTTAATTAATCTAATAAAACTAGAAGTTAAAGAAAGCTTACATTTTACTAACAGTCTTTTCTGTATCACAACTGCAAACTGATTTTGTAATTATCTATGATGGCATTTCTTATTTGCTATTTTGTTTTCAGATTTGTTGGAGCTCATAGGCTACTGCTTCTACCAGTATACGGCCTTAGGACGTAAATACAAGTTAGGTTCATACATTTGAACATTAGTTCCTGAAAGAAGATTAATTAAAAACACTGAAACCAAGTTGGATAATGTAGCATTTGCAAGTTTGGATTACATCAATGAAATTAATGCTGTATCAAAGGCAATCATTTGGTATTCATCTCAGTTACTACTTACTAGGAGTTACCACTCTTGAGTTTAAGTCTGAAAAAGGATTGGATTCTGCGACAGTGGGCGATGCGAAAGTCATGCGTATGCTGTTTAAGTGCATCTCCTTCTGGATGCTTATATTCTTAAAATTATCTAGTACACCCAAACTCTCAGTGTCCAACTGTCCATAATCCATGATATTTGCATGAAGTTCCATTTAAATGAAGTGTCGATACTGTGATTTTGCTCTCATTTCAGGTCCCAATGGTAGTGGAAAAAGCTCCCTCTTTCGGGTCCTTGGGGGCCTATGGCCACTGGTATCTGGTCATATTGTCAAACCTGGTGTTGGTTCCGATCTTAACAAGGAAATCTTTTATGTCCCACAAAGACCATACACAGCTGTTGGCACACTTCGCGAACAGCTAATCTATCCTCTCACAGCAGATCAGGAGACTGAACCACTTAGCTATGATGGCATGGTGGACCTTCTAAAGAATGTAATAGTCTTTGTATCGATATGATATTCGTATTTTACATCATGGCTTCCTGAGTTATGTCTCTTAACCTGCTGGAATTTGTAATGATGCTCCTTTTGCAGGTTGATCTGGAATACTTGCTAGAACGTTATCCTCTTGACAAGGAAGTTAACTGGGGTGATGAGCTATCCCTTGGCGAGCAACAAAGATTAGGAATGGCCAGGCTGTTCTACCATAAGCCAAAGTTTGCTATTCTTGATGAGTGTACTAGTGCTGTGACAATTGATATGGAAGAACGTTTTTGCAAAAAGGTTCGAGCGATGGGAACATCATGCATAACAATATCTCATCGCCCAGCGTTAGTTGCATTTCATAATATTGTTTTGTCATTGGACGGTGAAGGAGGGTGGGATGTTCAGCACAGAAGGTATACATCCTGAAATAATTCACTGAATGTTTATTTGTCCAAAATTAATTCACGGTAAGTTTAATATCACTCTTGATTTTGCAGGGATGACTCATCCTTTTACACTGAAGAGTCTGAACTTACATCACTGGAAACTGAACGTAAATCGGATGCCCTAACTGTTCAGAGGGCTTTTATGAACAGGGCAAAGGTATAGAATTACCTGGTATGTCTATTCCATCATTATTAATCGAATCTTGGCTGTGACACAGTTCTATGTATTTTCTTTACTAGAGCAATGCTTCATTAAGGTCCAAGGATTCCTACTCTACAAAGGTCATAGCAAATTCCCCCAAGTTGGAAACAGGACAAACAGTACGAACACCTGTAGTCCCACATTTACAATGCTCCCCGAGGCCTCTGCCTCTGAGAGCAGCTGCAATGCTCAAAATATTGGTATGTTCTGTTTCATACTTAGCTCTCTTTAAATTTTTGTTCCAGTGAGTCAATAGTGTCTTTAGATACTGCATCTTGTTAATAATCAGGCGCTCTTGCATCTGAGATGTTACAATTTTAAGATCTTACATCAGCTGGTGCTAGTAATTTAAGAATTTGAGTATACTGTGGCAATATATGTACCAAGGAAAGAACTGGCATGACATATATGTGATGAAGCATATGAAATTATCTCAAGGAAACTTATCCGATTTTTATATGTTTATAAAGTCTAGTAATGTTCTCATCTTGCTTCCAGGTTCCTAAATTGCTTGACAAACAAGGAGGGCAGTTGCTTGCTGTCGCTCTACTTATTTTCTCTCGCACTGTCATCTCGGATCGTATTGCTTCGCTGAATGGTTGGCTTCTTCAATATGTTCTATTGTTAGAAGAGCTACACAGAAAATTCTTGTCTGATTCATCTCATCTTCAGGGACTACTGTGAAGTTTGTCTTGGAGCAGGATAAAGCTGCTTTTGTTCGGCTGGTTGGCGTCAGTGTTCTGCAGAGTGCTGCAAATTCTTTTGTCGCACCATCTCTGAGGTAACCTCTTTATGTGCACTCAGTAGACTCTTGTGAGATGGGATCATGAATAATCACTTTGTAATTTGGTTTAAATGGATAACCTGCTGCTTTTGGTTTGGTGCTTGTCCAAACTGTTCTTCTGGGCCTGCAAATTTAAGCTTGGTCTGTTGATGATTATTCCGTGTATGTTTGATTTCATGGTTTTGATAATTTATGTCTTCACAGAACCCTTACTTCAAGACTTGCCCTTGGATGGCGAATTCGCTTGACCAATCATTTGCTTCAATATTATTTGAGAAGAAATGCATTCTACAAGGTATATCCTGTATCTGCTTGTGTATTCAAGTTGTCTCTCAGTGATGCGTGGGAAGGGTTGTCTGTTAGGCCAAGTCTTTTGATGAGGTCTGGACAGGGTTTTGGTCAGTTGATGTCTCTTGGTGTGCATGAGATCTGGTTGTGGAATAAGAATGCATGTCAAACAGAGTTAACATTGTGGATTTTGACTTTTGACTGAAGCTAAGTTTTTCTAGTATATGTTTTCAGGTATTCAATATGTCAGGTAAAAGTATCGATGCAGACCAAAGACTAACACTTGATGTGGATAAGTTGACCACTGACCTTGCTAGCTTGGTTACTGGAATGGTAAAGCCACTAGTTGACATTCTTTGGTGAGTTATCCTAGGAATCAGCCCTGATATCTGCTTGGTTTAATCTTTGGTTAGCATGTAAAATTCGCATAACAATGTCCATTGATATGACTCACTAGGTTTACATGGAGAATGAAGCTTTTGTCTGGCCGAAGAGGAGTTGGTATATTGTATGCTTACATGTTACTAGGATTGGGTTTCCTGAGGGCTATATCACCCGACTTTGGTCATCTTGCAAGCGAAGAACAAGAACTTGAAGGAACATTCAGGTAATATTTCATTCCTTGCTGTTTCTTGGGCTTCTTGTCAGACCTGACTTTTTTTATTGCTTTAAGAATTTCTGAATGTCGGTTAACCTGGTGAACTATGGCTAGGTTTATGCACTCGAGGCTGCGGACACATGCTGAATCAATTGCTTTCTTTGGTGGTGGTTCAAGAGAAAAAGCTGTGAGTTTCTTCACCCAGAATGACAAACGTTTGAAATGCATATATACTGATGTGTTGGTAGTGTCTGTTCTTTTTTGGGTCAACTATTTTAGTTTGAATCATGAACTATGATGATCTGTGAACTCTGGTAGGTTGGATGCTAGTTGCATAGTTCTGTAACTATGCCAAGTATGAACTAAATATTCTCGTGTTGATATCTAGTACATATCTCCAAATATGAAGCTAGTGTCTTCCTGTTTAATTCATCCATATTCTTGATAATGGAAAAAGTTTGTTTAAGCATAACTATTTACATTCATAGTTACTAAGGCCTTGCTTTTCTTGAAGCATCTATACCAAAAAACTCCAGAAGTAAGGTTTTGTACAAAGTAAAATATAACCAATCCGTTTTGCTGCTGTTGAACTTTTTCCCTGTGTAACTAACATTGTTAGTTGTCTTTGCTTACTCGAACTAGTAATACGATATGTGCTTATGATTTCACCCTTCTTTACGTTCTTATGAATCAAAAGATGTTTTCAATAACTTTCGCTGGCCTTATTTTGTTATGAGATATTAATTAGAGTCTTCGTTCTTATGGTTCTGTTCTCTTATATCAGATGGTTGAGGCTAAATTCATGAAATTGCTTAACCACTCAAAGGTTCTGTTGAGAAAGCAATGGCTTTATGGTATTGTTGATGATTTTGTGACAAAGCAACTCCCACACAATGTGACATGGGGTCTGAGTTTGTTATATGCTCTGGAGCACAAGGGAGACAGAGCTTTGACTTCAACACAAGGTTACTAATCATCAAAATGCTTCAATTTCAGGACTAGATTATTTTAAACTTCAACTTTGCAAAAACCTTCATGTTCTCTTTTGTGCAACAGGAGAGCTGGCACATGCTCTGCGGTTCTTGGCATCAGTGGTGTCACAAAGCTTCATAGCCTTCGGTGACATTCTTGAGTTACATAAGAAATTCCTTGAACTTTCTGGTGGGATTAACCGGATCTTTGAACTCGAGGAGATTCTGCGTGTAGCTCAAAAGGGTAAGTTTCAGTTGGGTGGGACTTGGTTATCGCATCAATTTTGTTTTAAATTCATAGGTGGAATTTTCTTTAATTTTCAGTGTGCATACGTCATAGTGTGCTTGCACTAGTAGTGTTGCAGGGTATAAATTATCTTGTTGTATGGCATGCAACATGTTTGGTTTAAATTGTGGCAATTTCCTACACCATGTTTGTTATGGCACATCCTGTTTAGCATATTTGATGGAACTTTGGCACATGAACTACAGCATTCTCGATCAAAAACCGTCTGCGTTCTCATTACACCGAATGTTAGTGCTACATAGAATGGTTGCAGGAATTTGATGTTTAGTTAAAAGTTGCATATTTGTGTTAAATTATTGATACTTTTTAGCATTAATGACCAGCTCTGTGCATAGTTGGTAACTTGTACCACTGGGTTGTACTGTAATTTTATATTAATAATGTCCTAAGGTAGCGGATGGTATGATCATTTTGCAAGTTTTGTAGCAATATCTTCTGCTAATTAAGCATGTCTTTTCAATTATTTCTTGCAGATACCCCAGTGCCTTCCAGTGCCATTAGTGCAGCCTCAGACGAAATTATTGAATTCCATGAAGTGGATATTGTAACACCATCGCAGAAGCTATTGGCTAGGAAGCTGTCATGCAGTGTGGTACAAGGGAAAAGCCTTCTTTTGACTGGTATATCACCTGTCTGCGCTCTGAAACCTTCAGTTATCTTTATAAGGCAGTGAATCATGCTGACGTTCCTTTTTACCTTGATTTTCCGAAGGCCCCAATGGTACCGGGAAGAGCTCTGTTTTTAGGGTGCTCAGAGATTTATGGCCTGCCTTTTCTGGAAGAGTTACCAAGCCCTCTGAAGGGATGTTCCATGTTCCTCAGAGTCCATACACCAGCTTGGGAACCCTTCGGGATCAGATCATATACCCTTTGTCAAGGGAGGAAGCAGAGATGAAGATTCTTTCATTATATAAAGCTAGTAGGTGCCACTCAGAATATGGGCATATTGAATTACCGTAAACTGTATATATATTGAACTGCATATCCTTGTATTTTACTATGAGATTGCTTTGTAAAAATGGAGTAGTAAGTTATATGTTTGCTTCTCCTGGTGACCTGAAATCCTGTGCTAATGTAGGCAACAGGTCTAGTGCTCCTGAGTTGCTAGATGACCACCTGAAGACGGTTCTTGTGAATGTCCGGTTGGTCTACCTTCTAGAGAGAGAAGGTTGGGACTCTACCCCAAACTGGGAAGACGTTTTGTCGCTGGGAGAACAGCAGAGGCTTGGGATGGTCAGTGTTAACTCCACTGCAAGCTGTCGTGTCTGTCCTCTTAATATCTTCTGATCGAACTGTTTTGTTCCAGGCTCGCTTGTTCTTCCACCATCCTAAATTCGGCATCCTCGACGAGTGCACAAAGTATGTGCAGCGCCACAACTCTCTTTGACCATTTTTATTTTCATTCACTGATCAATTACTGTGGGTCCTAAAAAAATCGCACTTCATTGCAGCGCTACGAGTGTTGATGTTGAAGAGCATCTGTACAGGCTAGCAACAAACATGGGCATAACTGTGATCACTTCGTCACAAGTAAGTGTTCGTGCAATTCCCGCTAATTGTGTAAAGTATCTACTGCAATCGCAGCTCAGTTCTTTGTTGAAGCCTCTGAAATTGAAATTTAAACTTGTTCCCAGAGACCCAGATGATCTTGATTAATGGTATTTTGCTGAAACTTCCTTTTCTCTCTGTTTACAGAGGCCTGCTCTTATACCCTTCCACTCGGTGGAGTTAAAGCTCATCGACGGCGAGGGGAACTGGGAGCTGTGCGAGATCCAGCACTGATTGACGCCACCACCTAGAGTTTTATCGGCTCTCAGTCACTTACGCCATACAGAAGATGCTGCTGCTGCTACCGCAGCGATTTGTTCATATCGGGTCGCGCTCACAGACCGTCTGGAAGCTGGAGCAGCCTGTACAACTGTGAAGCAGGTCGAAAAAAAAAAAGAATCCGCTTCAGGAACTTGACGCAGAACATTGCAATCGTAGTCTAGTTGCACCGAATTTAGTAACAGCTGAACGAGCAGGGGACGGAGGTAAATCAGTTACTTAGGATCGAGAGGTGTTTCGGTTTGGAGGTGTGGAGTGAAGTAGGAAGAGTGTAGAACAGCAGTTCATAATCTCAGAGCAGCTGTTGATGTGAATTCATCAAACCTATTATTGATTGATTCCATGCCAGTGTAGTACATATGGAATAAATTTGGCTGTTGTAGCCATCATCTTCGTCGTTCGTCGTCGTCATAAAAAACTGTGTAAACAAAAGGAAGCAAATGATGCAATACAGTATTGGTTGTTGACATCACCAAACTACAATTGCATGTTTCTTCTACATTCTCCATGTGCATGGGTGATCATATGTGTTTGGTTGTATAGAATTGGTCGAGGAGAGAGGCCCAACAACAAGAAGTGGGCTACTCCTAGACAAAGCCTTCAAGAAGAAATTGCCACGTGCGTCAATATTAACGGGTCCAACTAAAAGTTGAACTTAGGTCTGTCACCCGCAGAGCCGAGCTGGCGGGGGTCATGGGCAGCTGGGTGGGCCAGGGGATGGCCGGCGGCGAAATGCGTAGCTGCAGCACATGCGCTGTAGCTTCCCACATTTTTTACCGAGACCTCTCCTTGGAGGAAAAATGGGCTAGAGGTGTATATTTTGGGATAAACAACTATAAATTTGAGGGATGAGCTAGCTAGTGCCTAATTCTTCAAACCAAAAAAATATCTTCCATATAACTTTCATGGATGGGCTATAAATGGATACATAGGGGGCAAAATAAATTTTGGATAAATTGCAAAAGACGGGCAGCAACAATTTTTTTGATAAGTTACAAAAGTCATAACTTGAACTCAAAAGCTTAGACTCTGATACCAGTTAAGTTTCATGCACTAGTAAATACAATCAAAAGTCCAAACTGGTGAAAAGGGCTAGGCAATCCACGTATACACTTCAACACTTTAAATTAGATACTTTCTTGGTCCGGGTTTATAATTGTATTTTCGTTTAATTTTGACCATAAATTTAACTAAAAAAATTTAAATTAACTATCATAAAATTTATGCCACTAGATTCGTATTCGAAAGATGTTTCGAATAATATTACCTTTACCACATAAAACTTTTATTATATTGGTTAAATTTACGTCAAAATTTGGCACAAAATACAAGGGGAATTAAATAAATCCAAACGGAGGAAGTAGATCATTAGAATCTTTTATCGAGTTATTATTCGGTTAGAAGACTTCCCAACTGCCATCGACAAAGTCAAGCCAGCTCCGGTAGGGGGGCGATGACGGGGTGCATCGGTGGCTTGTTCTGACGACGCTAGTGGTCGTTCAATGATCGAGAGACCATTATGCAATTTTTATTATGTTTGAGGTGTTTTGTACTTCTGATGAACTTTGATAGTAGATCTGAATCTTTTTTGGAGAAATAATATTGATTAATGACTATGTGGCATTCATTTCGCTGATCCATTCATTTTTTGTTTCCACATTTTGAGCTCCTTATCAAAATGGAGAATTTGAGCATTCAATTTTTCTTGTGAACTGTAGCTCAGGTGGTTGGGGTCAGCTCACCAGGATTCAAGTCCTAAATTTGACACTGGTGCTCCAATTTATCTTGATTTATTTTAGACTTTTCGGCGATATTCTCAATGAGAAGAGACGTCGACTACGAGCCGCCTGTGGTGACTTCATCAAAGATGTTGTGTCGGCCCAGTATCTTAGAGGTACTCATAAGAGCATCTACAACCACATATAGCTAATTTGAGTTGACAAACGTCTACGGACACACCCGGGCTCGTCCACGGATGGTGACCGGTCATACCTCATATTTGGCCTTCCACAACCATATTACTCATTTCATGATTTGCATTTCCATACAAAAGCATGCAAGGACATGATCCACGTACAAACTGCACTACTCATCCTCCTCGTCGGAGTTGTTGATGAAGTCTCTGCCAGCTGCCAGCCTCGTGGTCATTGGCGGTCGGGAGACATGGCAGTGTTTCCTCCTTGTCCTCCTCGCCTTCGAAGATCTCGTTTAGCTCCGCGTCCGCTTGGCGGAGGATGGGACGATTGGACTCCACCTCCTCCTCCGACGGGATGGAGTTGAGGATGGCCATCATCATCATCACCAACAACCCTCTCATCGTGGGAGGATCAATCTTCATCAACATCTTCTTCAGCACCATCTCATCTCAAAACCCTAGTTCATCTCTTGTATTCAATCTTTATCTCAAAATCTCAGATTGGTACCTGTGGGTTGCTAGTAGTGTTGATTACATCTTGTAGTTGATGCTAGTTGGTTTATTTGGTGGAAGATTATATGTTCAGATCTATTATGCTATTCAATACTCCTCTGATCTTGAACATGAATATGTTGTGTGAGTAGTTACTTTTGTTCTTGAGGACATGGGATAAGTCTTGTCATAAGTATGTTGGAAATATGCCCTAGAGGCAATAATAAAATGGTTATTATTATATTTCCTTGTTCATGATAATTGTCTGTTATTCATGCTATAATTGTGTTATCCGGAAATCGTAATACATGTGTGAATACATAGACCACAACATGTCCCTAGTAAGCCTCTAGTTGACTAGCTCGTTGATCTATAGATGGTTACGGTTTCCTGACCATGGACATTGGATGTCATTGATAACGGGATCACATCATTAGGAGAATGATGTGATGGACAAGACCCAATCCTAAGCCTAGCACTAGATCGTGTAGTTCGTTTGCTAAAGCTTTTCCAATGTCAAGTAACTTTTCCTTAGACCATGAGATTGTGCAACTCCCGGATACCGTAGGAGTGCTTTGGGTGCACCAAACGTCACAACGTAACTGGGTGGCTATAAAGGTGCACTACGGGTATCTCCGAAAGTATCTGTTGGGTTGGCACGAATCGAGACTGGGATTTGTCACTCCATGTAACGGAGAGGTACCTCTGGGCCCACTCGGTAGGACATCATCATAATGAGCTCAATGTGATCAAGGAGTTGTTCACGGGATGATGTGTTACGGAAACGAGTAAAGAGACTTGCCGGTAACGAGATTGAACAAGGTATCGAGATACCGACGGTCGAATCTCGGGCAAGTATCGTACCGATAGACAAAGGGAATTGCGTACGGGATTGATTGAATCCTCGACATCGTGGTTCATCCGATGAGATCATCGAGGAGCATGTGGGAGCCAACATGGGTATCCAGATCCCGCTGTTGGTTATTGACCGGAGAGTCGTCTCGGTCATGTCTGCGTGTCTCCCGAACCCGTAGGGTCTACACACTTAAGGTTCGGTGACGCTAGGGTTATAGAGATATTAGTATGCGGTAACCCGAAGGTTGTTCGGAGTCTCGGATGAGTTCCTGGACGTCACGAGGAGTTCCGGAATGGTCCGGAGGTAAAGATTTATATATGGGAAGTCCTATTTTGGCCACCGGAAAATGTTCGGGATTTTTCGGTATTGTACCGAGAAGGTTCTAGAAGGTTCCGGAGTGGGGCCCACCTGCATGGGGGGACCCACATGAACGTGGGTAGTGGGGGCAAGGCCCCACACCCCTAGTCAAGGCGCACCAAGATTCCCCCTTAGAAGGAATAAGATCATATCCCGAAGGGATAAGATCAAGATCCCTAAAAAAGGGGGATAACAATCGGTGGGGAAGGGAAAGGATTGGATTTCTTTCCTTCCACCTTTGCCAACGCCCCAATGGACTTGGAGGGCAAGAAACCAGCCCCCTCCACCCCTATATATAGTGGGGAGGTGCATGGGAGAAACAGCTCAGCCCCTGGCGCCTCCCTCTCCCTCCCGTGACACCTCTTCCTCCTCCAGTAGCGCTTGGCGAAGCCCTGCTGAAATCCCGCTGCTTCCACCACCACACCGTCGTGCTGCTGGATCTCCATCAACCTCTCCTCCCCCCTTGCTGGATCAAGAAGGAGGAGACGTCTCTGCTCCGTACGTGTGTTGAACGCGGAGGTGCCGTCCGCTCGGCGCTCGGTCATCGGTGATTTGGATCACGACGAGTACGACTCCATCAACCCCGTTCTCTTGAACGCTTCCGCTCGCGATCTACAAGGGTATGTAGATACACTCCCCTCTCACTCGTTGCTAGATGACTCCATAGATTGATCTTGGTGATGCGTAGAAAATTTTAAAATTCTGCTACGTTCCCCAACAGTGGCATCAGAGCCAGGTCTATGCGTAGTATCTTGCACGAGTAGAACACAAAGTAGTTGTGGGCGTCGATTTGTCAATCTTCTTGCCGTTACTAGTCTTATCTTGATTCGGCGGCACTGTGGGATGAAGCGGCCCGGACCGACCTTACACGTACGCTTACGTGAGACAGGTTCCACCGACTGACATGCACTAGTTGCATGAGGTGGCTAGCGGGTGTCTGTCTCTCCCACTTTAGTCGGATCGGATTCGATGAACAGGGTCCTTATGAAGGGTAAATAGAAATTGGCATATCACGTTGTGGTTTTGGCGTAGGTAAGAAACGTTCTTGCTAGAAACCTATAGCAGCCACGTAAAAACTTGCAACAACAATTAGAGGACGTCTAACTTGTTTTTGCAGCAAGTGCTTTGTGATGTGATATGGCCAAAGGATGTGATGAATGATATATGTGATGTATGAGATGATCATGTTCTTGTAATAGGAATCACGACTTGCATGTCGATGAGTATGACAACCGGCAGGAGCCATAGGAGTTGTCTTAATTTATTATATGACCTGCGTGTCATAGAAATTCGCCATGTAATTACTTTACTTTATTGCTAACCGTTAGCCGTAGTAGTAGAAGTAATAGTTGGCGAGACAACTTCATGAAGACACGATGATGGAGTTCATGGTGTCATGCCGGTGACGATGATGATCATGGAGCCCCGAAGATGGAGATCAAAAGGAGCAAAGTGATAATGGCCATATCATGTCACTATTTTGATTGCATGAGATGTTTATCATGTTTTTGCATCTTATTTGCTTAGAACGACGGTAGCATATATAAGATGATCCCTTACTAAAATTTCAAGAAAGTGTTCCCCCTAACTGTGCACCGTTGCGAAGGTTCGTTGTTTCGAAGCACTACGTGTTGATCGGGTGTGATAGATTCTAACGTTCGAATACAACGGGTGTAAGCCAGATTTACACAGCAATACACTTAGGTTGACTTGACGAGCCTAGCATGTACAGACATGGCCTCGGAACACAAGAGACCGAAAGGTCGAGCATGAGTCGTATAGAAGATACGATCAACATGGGGATGTTCACCGTTGATGACTAGTCCGTCTCACGTGATGATCGGACACGGACTAGTCGATTCGGATCATGTAATCACTTAGATGACGAGAGGGATGTCTATCTGAGTGGGAGTTCATTACATAATTTGATTAGATGAACTTAATTGTCATGAACTTAGTCTAAATGTTACATATCTATCTTGTAGATCAAATGGCCAACGCTAATGTTACCCTCAACTTCAACGCGTTCCTAGAGAAAAACAAGCTGAAAGACGATGGTAGCAACTATGCGGACTGGGTCCGTAACCTGAGGATTATCCTCATAGCTGCCAAGAAATCATATGTCCTTGAAGCACCGTTAGGTGACCCACCTGCTCTCCCAGCACTGCCAGACGATTTGAACGTTTGGCAGACACGCACCGATGATTACTCCTTCGTTCAGTGCGGCATGCTCTTCAGCTTAGAACCGGGGCTCCAAAAGCGTTTTGAGCATCACGGAGCACATGAGATGTTCGAAGAGCTGAAAATAGTTTTCCAAGCTCATGCCCGGATCGAGAGATATGAAGTCTCCGATAAGTTCTACAGCTGTAAGATGGAGGAAAATAGTTCTGTCAGCGAGCACATACTCAAAATGTCTGGGTTGCACAGCCGCTTGTCTCAGCTGGGAGTTAATCTCCCGGATGACGCGGTCGTTGACAGAATCCTTCAGTTGCTTCCACCTAGCTACAAGAGCTTCGTGATGAACTTCAACATGCAGGGGATGGAAAAGACCATTCCTGAGGTATATGCGATGCTGAAGTCAGCGGAGGCAGAGATCAGAAAGGAACATCAAGTGTTGATGGTGAATAAAACCACTAAGTTCAAGAAGGGCAAGGGTAAGAAGAACTTCAAGAAGGACGGCAAGGGAGTTGCCGCGCCCGGTAAGCCAGCTGCCGGGAAGAAGTCGAAGAATGGACCCAAGCCTGAGGCTGAGTGCTTTTATTGCAAGGGAAACGGTCACTGGAAGCGAAACTGCCCCAAGTACTTGGCGGACAAGAAGGCCGGCAATACCAAAGGTATATATGATATACATGTAATTGATGTGTACCTTACCAGCACTCGTAGTAGTTCCTGGGTATTTGATACCGGTGCGGTTGCTCATATTTGTAACTCAAAGCAGGAACTGCGGAATCAGCGTAGACTGGCAAAGGACGAGGTGACGATGCGCGTCGGGAATGGTTCCAAGGTCGATGTGATCGCCGTCGGCACGCTACCTCTGCATCTACCTACGGGATTAGTTTTAAACCTCAATAATTGTTATTTAGTACCAGCTTTGAGCATGAACATTGTATCTGGATCTCGCTTAATGCGAGATGGCTACTCATTTAAATCTGAGAATAATGGTTGTTCTATTTATATGAGAGATATGTTTTATGGTCATGCCCCGCTGGTGAATGGTTTATTTTTATTGAATCTCGAACGTGATGTTACACATGTTTATAATGTGAATGCCAAGAAATGCAAGGTTGATAACGATAGTCCCACATACTTGTGGCACTGCCGCCTTAAACGCATGAAGAAACTCCATGCAGATGGACTTTTGGAGTCTCTTGATTATGAATCATTTGACAGATGCGAACCATGCCTCTTGGGCAAGATGACCAAGACTCCGTTCTCCGGAACAATGGAGCGAGCAACCAACTTATTGGAGATCATACATACTGATGTGTGTGGTCCAATGAGTGTTGAGGCTCGGGGTGGTTATCGTTATGTTCTCACCCTCACCGATGATTTGAGTAGATATGGGTATGTCTACTTGATGAAGCACAAGTCTGAGACCTTTGAAAAGTTCAAGGAATTTCAGAGTGAGGTTGAGAATCAACGTGACAAGAAAATAAAGTTCTTACGATCAGATCGTGGAGGAGAATATTTGAGTCATGAATTTGGCACGCACTTAAGGAAATGTGGAATTGTTTCACAACTCACGCCGCCTGGAACACCTCAGCGTAATGGTGTGTCCGAACGTCGTAATCGCACTCTATTGGATATGGTGCGATCTATGATATCTCTTACCGATTTACCGCTATCCTTTTGGGGTTATGCTTTAGAGACTGCCGCATTCACTTTAAATAGGGCACCGTCAAAATCCGTTGAGACGACACCGTATGAATTATGGTTTGGGAAGAAACCTAAGCTGTCGTTTCTGAAAGTTTGGGGATGCGATGCTTATGTGAAGAAACTTCAACCAGAGAAGCTCGAACCCAAGTCGGAAAAATGCGTATTCATAGGATACCCTAAGGAAACTATTGGGTATACCTTCTACCTAAGATCCGAGGGCAAGATCTTTGTTGCCAGGAATGGATCCTTTCTAGAGAAAGAGTTTCTCTCGAAAGAAGTAAGTGGGAGGAAAGTGGAGCTTGATGAGATGACCCTCGAATCGGAGAGTAGCGCAGCACAGGAAAATGTTTCTGTGGAGCCTACACCGGCTAGAGAGGAAGTTATTGATAATGATCATGATCAAGCTACCACTGAACTTCGAAGGTCCACGAGGACACGTTCCGCACCAGAGTGGTATGGCAATCCTGTCCTGGAAATCATGTTGTTAGACAACAGTGAACCTTCGAACTATGAAGAAGCGATGGCGGGCCCGGATTCCGACAAATGGCTTGAAGCCATGAAATCCGAGATAGGATCCATGTATGAAAACGAAGTATGGACTTTGACTGACTTGCCCGATGATCGGCAAGCCATAGAAAATAAATGGATCTTTAAGAAGAAGACTGACGCGGATGGTAATGTGACCATCTATAAGGCTCGGCTTGTCGCTAAGGGTTATCGACAAGTTCAAGGGGTTGACTACGATGAGACTTTCTCACCCGTAGCGAAGCTGAAATCCGTCAGAATCATGTTAGCAATTGCCGCATACTATGATTATGAGATATGGCAAATGGACGTCAAAATGGCATTCCTTAATGGTTTTCTTAAGGAAGAGTTGTATATGATACAACCGGAAGGTTTTGTCGACCCTGAGAATGCTGACAAGGTATGCAAGCTCCAGCGCTCAATCTATGGGCTGGTGCAAGCATCTCGGAGTTGGAACATTCGCTTTGACGAGATGATCAAAGCGTTTGGGTTCACACAGACTTATGGAGAAGCCTGTGTTTACAAGAAAGTGAGTGGGAGCTCTGTAGCATTTCTCATATTATATGTGGATGACATACTGCTGATGGGAAATGATATAGAATTCTTGGAAAGTACAAAGGCCTACTTGAATAAGTGTTTTTCAATGAAGGACCTTGGAGAAGCTGCTTATATATTAGGCATCAAGATCTATAGGGATAGATCGAGACGCCTCATAGGTCTTTCGCAAAGCACATACCTTGATAAGATATTGAAGAAGTTCAATATGGATCAGTCCAAGAAGGGGTTCTTGCCTGTATTGCAAGGTGTGAGATTGAGCTCGGCTCAATGCCCGACCACGGCAGAAGATATAGAAGAGATGAGTGTCATCCCCTATGCCTCAGCCATAGGGTCTATTATGTATGCCATGCTGTGTACCAGACCTGATGTAAACCTTGCTGTAAGTTTGGTAGGTAGGTACCAAAGTAATCCTGGCAAGGAACACTGGACAGCAGTCAAGAACATCCTGAAGTACCTGAAAAGGACTAAGGATATGTTTCTCGTATATGGAGGTGACGAAGAGCTCGTCGTAAAGGGTTACGTCGACGCTAGCTTCGACACAGATCCGGATGACTCCAAGTCACAAACCGGATACGTGTATATTTTGAATGGTGGAGCGGTAAGCTGGTGCAGTTGCAAGCAAAGCGTCGTGGCGGGATCTACATGCGAAGCGGAGTACATAGCAGCCTCGGAGGCAGCACACGAAGCAGTATGGATGAAGGAGTTCATCACCGACCTAGGAGTCATTCCAAATGCGTCGGGTCCAATGGCTCTCTTCTGTGATAACACTGGAGCTATTGCCCTTGCCAAGGAGCCCAGGTTTCACAAGAAGACCAGGCATATCAAGCGTCGCTTCAACTCCATACGTGAACATGTTCAAGATGGAGACATAGATATTTGTAAAGTGCACACGGATTTGAATGTAGCAGATCCGTTAACTAAACCTCTTTCACGAGCAAAACATGATCAACACCAGAACTCTATGGGTGTTCGATTCATCACAATGTAACTAGATTATTGACTCTAGTGCAAGTGGGAGACTGTTGGAAATATGCCCTAGAGGCAATAATAAAATGGTTATTATTATATTTCCTTGTTCATGATAATTGTCTGTTATTCATGCTATAATTGTGTTATCCGGAAATCGTAATACATGTGTGAATACATAGACCACAACATGTCCCTAGTAAGCCTCTAGTTGACTAGCTCGTTGATCAATAGATGGTTACGGTTTCCTGACCATGGACATTGGATGTCATTGATAACGGGATCACATCATTAGGAGAATGATGTGATGGACAAGACCCAATCCTAAGCCTAGCACTAGATCGTGTAGTTCGTTTGCTAAAGCTTTTCCAATGTCAAGTAACTTTTTCTTAGACCATGAGATTGTGCAACTCCCGGATACCGTAGGAGTGCTTTGGGTGCACCAAACGTCACAACGTAACTGGGTGGCTATAAAGGTGCACTACGGGTATCTCCGAAAGTATCTGTTGGGTTGGCACGAATCGAGACTGGGATTTGTCACTCCATGTAACGGAGAGGTACCTCTGGGCCCACTCGGTAGGACATCATCATAATGAGCTCAATGTGATCAAGGAGTTGTTCACGGGATGATGTGTTACGGAAACGAGTAAAGAGACTTGCCGGTAACGAGATTGAACAAGGTATCGAGATACCGACGATCGAATCTCGGGCAAGTATCGTACCGATAGACAAAGGGAATTGCGTACGGGATTGATTGAATCCTCGACATCGTGGTTCATCCGATGAGATCATCGAGGAGCATGTGGGAGCCAACATGGGTATCCAGATCCCGCTGTTGGTTATTGACCGGAGAGTCGTCTCGGTCATGTCTGCGTGTCTCCCGAACCCGTAGGGTCTACACACTTAAGGTTCGGTGACGCTAGGGTTATAGAGATATTAGTATGCGGTAACCCGAAGATTGTTCGGAGTCTCGGATGAGATCCTGGACGTCCCGAGGAGTTCCGGAATGGTCCGGAGGTAAAGATTTATATATGGGAAGTCCTATTTTGGCCACCGGAAAATGTTCGGGATTTTTCGGTATTGTACCGAGAAGGTTCTAGAAGGTTCCGGAGTGGGGCCCACCTGCATGGGGGGACCCACATGAACGTGGGTAGTGGGGGCAAGGCCCCACACCCCTAGTCAAGGCGCACCAAGATTTCCCCTTAGAAGGAATAAGATCATATCCCGAAGGGATAAGATCAAGATCCCTAAAAAAAGGGGGATAACAATCGGTGGGGAAGGGAAAGGATGGGATTTCTTTCCTTCCACCTTTGCCAACGCCCCAATGGACTTGGAGGGCAAGAAACCAGCCCCCTCCACCCCTATATATAGTGGGGAGGTGCATGGGAGAAACAGCCGAGCCCCTGGCGCCTCCCTCTCCCTCCCGTGACACCTCTTCCTCCTCCAGTAGCGCTTGGCGAAGCCCTGCTGAAATCCCGCTGCTTCCACCACCACACCGTCGTGCTGCTGGATCTCCATCAACCTCTCCTCCCCCCTTGCTGGATCAAGAAGGAGGAGACGTCTCTGCTCCGTACGTGTGTTGAACGCGGAGGTGCCGTCCGTTCGGCGCTCGGTCATCGGTGATTTGGATCACGACGAGTACGACTCCATCAACCCCGTTCTCTTGAACGCTTCCGCTCGCGATCTACAAGGGTATGTAGATACACTCCCCTCTCACTCGTTGCTAGATGACTCCATAGATTGATCTTGGTGATGCGTAGAAAATTTTAAAATTCTGCTACGTTCCCCAACAAAGTAATCATGTGAATTTGATATTCGTTTGATATTTTGATGATATGTATGTTGTTGATTCCCTTATGGTGTTATGTGAACGTCGACTACATGGCACTTCACCATCTTTGGGCCTAAGGGAATGTATTGTGGAGTAGTAATTAGATGATGGGTTGCTAGAGTGACAGAATCTTAAACCCTAGTTTATGCGCTATTCCGTAAGTGGCTGATTTGGATTCATATGTTTCATACTATGGTTAGATTTATCTTAATTCTTCTTTCATAGTTGTGGATGCTTGCGAGAGGGGGTAATCATAAGTGGGAGGTTTGTTCAAGTAAGAACAACACCCAAGCACCGGTCCACCCACATATCAAATTATCAAAGTAACGAACGTGAATCAAATAAACATGATGAAAGTGACTAGATGAAATTCCCATGTGTCCTCAAGAACGCTTTGCTTATTATAAGAGACCATTCCGGCCTGTCCTTTGCAACAAAAAGGATGGGGCTAACTTGCTGCACCTTAGTTACTATTGCTACTTGTCACTTGTTACAAATTATCTTGCTATCAAAATACTTGCTACCGATAATTTCAGTGCTTGCAGAAAATACCTTACTGATAACGGCTTGTCATTTCCTTCTGCTCCTCCTTGGGTTCAACACTCTTACTTATCGAAAGGACTACAATTGATCCTCTATACTTGTGGGTCATCATAGGCCGGCTGCGATACAGGTTTTGCGTCTAGCCCGGACTCGCTCAAGGAGCTGAGCATGGCATACTTAGTGATCCGGTATCTCGACATGGCTAGCGGCGGATGAATTGGAATGTGGCGGCAGCGATGGTGAGGGAGAGGGTAGAAATAGGGATGAGCTAGGGTTGAGTTGCCGCTGTCCGGTTTAAATAGCCGGACTTGGTCCCTCGGGCAGCGCGTCAGAGCGGCGCCATGAATGCCCTCGTCGAAAAACAGAGGAGGCGCCCCGTCGGACTGACGGATTTCCACATGGGTCCCTAAGGTCAGTCCGATGCGGCAGGCGCGTCCAGTGTCCTCATATCATCCCCACATATGGGCTGGATACGGCGATTGCCGGTTAGCCAGGCGTTTGGGCTGGGTTTCTCAGTCCGGTTGGGTGGAAAAATCATGACCGAGTAGATCGTCCGGGCGTTTATGGCGGATATGAGGCGTCCGGTTGTAGACTTGTAGATGCCCTATAAGGATACATTGTACGTGCGGGACTTTATATTATAGAGATAATGTATGTGAGCATTGTTATTGTACTACGTTAATTTTTTGATAGATGCCAATATGATCTCTCCAATTTAAAATTGAAGTTTGTACTTTGAAACCGCCGCTCTCTCTTCCCTGCACGGCTGCATCGCATGCTCCCCATCTCCTCCACTGCCACACCCCCTCGTCTTCTTCCCGTGGTACATGCAAGAAGCCAAGTGGTGCAGCAGCGCATGGGAGTAGCATTATCGAACTGGCAGCAACAGAAGCAGGCGCATGTGCACGAGCAAGTAGGAGCACATGCAGGAACCGTGGAACCAACAGAGGAAAGTACCTTGTGGCTGACTTGTCGCTTACCAGAAGACGCCGCCACTGTCGCTCGGGTGGGAACTGGGAAGGGGGAATGAGGGGGTATCATTTGTTATGTCTAACCATCTGGCTTTTGGTGGTCGGATCCAGTGACGGCAGCACTCAAACGTCACTCTCTTTCTGAAGGCGTTGTTGTTGAAGAACCTGATATCATAAGATGTTGGTGCGGATATGGTTATTGTTTTAGGTTGTTGATCGCAGATTTGATCGCTTCAATTTTTTTTATTTGTGCTTGCTTAGGCATAGCTTTGGTCTGACTTTGCTATTTGCCGGGAGATTTTTTTTATGTGTGTGGGTTAGTGTTGACTGTGTGCATCCTAGTTATGCAAAGGTCGGGTGTGTGCTCATTTTAATTGTATTCGCTTAATGCTTCATTTTGAATAATAAAATTCACCCTTTGTCAAGAAAAATCTGAGACCGAGAAGTGAGAATGAGAGGGTTGTGGGATGTGGCTGGCCAGTGGTGGTTTTGGGCCGCGCTGGGCCGATGTTTGCTATTTTAGATTTTCACATCACGCTACAAAGTTATAACGTTACAACTTATAATGTTGAAATAGCACGATGTTACACGATGAGCGTCATAGCGGCCATATTTGCTAAAATGTAGGGCCGACCCTTCTAATACGCTATAGCTACGCTATTTCAAATAGCGCACTATATATTTTTTTCGTTGTGTATGGTAATGTGGATCCTGCTTGTTTTACTATTTTTGATCAAGCTTTACTTATGTGCAAATAATTAATCTCCATGAGTGACATGTCGCTACTCACTACTTGAATTATATCTTGCTTCTTGCTTTGTTTTATGCATGGCAATGATTTTTAACAATTACTGTCCATTGTAGTTAGATAATGTAGTAAAAAACTTAGAAATAAATTTTTTTTTGCGAGAAAACTTCCAATCTGTTCATCAATTGTCATGGCAGTACAAAGAACACTAGAAATAATAAAAATTACATCTAGGTCAATTGACCACCTAGCGACGACTACAAGCACTGAAGCGAGCCGAAGGCGCGCCGCCGTCATCGCCCCTCCTTCACCGGAGCTGGGCAAAACTTGTTGTAGTAGACAGTCGGGAAGTCGTCGTGCTAAGGCCCCACAGGACCAGCGCACCAGAACAGCAATCGCCGCCGATGAAGAGAATTGTAGATCAGAAGAATCTAACCTGTAGACACACGAACATAGACGCACCAAGACTGGATCCATGGAGACCCACCGAAGACCAACACCGATCGAATCCCACGAGATTCGCCGGAGACACACCTCCACACGCCTTCCGATGATGTTGTACGTGTCGCCGGAACGGGGACTAGGCGGGGAGGACCTTATTCCAACTACAGGGAGCCGCCGCCGTCTCGCCTCCTTGAGTACGACACAAACCCTAATCAATCCTAAAATAACACCTAAAAATAGAGCAGGAGCCCTCCCACCGACGAGGGCTGAGGTCCACCATGCCTCCATGGCCCTAAGGCCACCAGAGACAAGGCAGATCAGCGGCGGCGCCGGCGGGAGGCGTGAAGGCCCTCGTCCTGGGAGGAGTTTCTGTCCAGAGAAATAAATTTTTATTTCTTGTATGTTTACTGTTTCCATATATTGTGCAGCCCAGTGTAATGTTTCGTATCACAAGTGACGAGGATGCTCAAAATAATTACATATCCTCGATTGGACACTATAGATCATGACAATACTCTGGTTCAGACAAACGGTATCAGTTCGGGTCAAAGAACAAACGGGCATTTGTCACAAGGCTGAGTGGTGTGTTTCTTTTCTATTTCAAATGCAAACACTCTGACGGTGGGTTGGTTATTGATGGGCACGACAGAGCGGTTGGGTTGATGATGCTGTTACAAATAACTTTGATGATGAACGTCAATCTGTACTCCAATTTTAGAGAAAACCTCTTGAGCCTGACTACATTAGAAGTAGCCATACACATAATTTGAAATACAATGACAACTACACAAAGGCAGGAAAAACATAGGAGGCAAAGCTTGGCATTTGACATGTTCGTAAAGCAATAGAGGAGATAGCAAGTTATGTTCCCCGAGTTACAAAGTGTGAACCTGAACTGATTCATTGGCAGATTCTGACTCTTTTTTCCATGGACCTGAACCTGAACCGATTCATTGGCTGATAGGCTCAATCATGTCTTTTGTCGCACGTCACTATCTCTTTTATTGCCATTGGACCAGATGGAACATTGAAGCTCCCCAGAAGTGGGGAACAATTCATACTGAATTATTTGAAGCTTTCTCTATCTATCTTGAAACAATTGAAGGCATGCCATTTACTCATGTGAAAGGGACAACAACCCACAACCTTTAGCAAGTTCTATTGGAGACCCTGATATTAAGATGAAAAGTTATTTTTCCATCCTTTTTTTTCTCTCGGATGCCCCTCTTGAAATTCAAGAAGAATGACCCTGATATTGGAGATCCTGATATTCAAGTAGTTAAGTTCAACGTCACTGGTCCAAACTGGAACATGGGCCAAATTATAAATGTGATTTATACTCAACTTTTGTACGTATCTATAATTAACTTTACCATGTTGCAGTCTTAAGAGTATTATTTACATAGTTAATCACATATCATTGTTCATAAATATTAGTTATAGTGTGGTTTATTATGCAATTCTGATGTATATCATTATAACATATATTTGCATTCTGCTAAATTTAAAATTTATTTTATAACAAAAATCCTTCTTGAATTATTTTTAACAATTTCATAAATTATATAGTGTGAATTTTGTGTGTGTTTTCTATTCTTAAATATCATGTGGATACCTTTTAAGCGTTTGATAATATCTTAATGGTGGTTCCTGATTTATGATTAGGTAAGCATATTTATACAAACTTCTAGAGCATAACTTCAACCATTGGCATTTTCTTTTGCTAGTATTTCCACGGTTGAATGTATCTTGCAAGTTATGGTTCATCAATTAGTTGATGAGGAGTGTTTGCTATTTGTACTGAATTTTTTTCACCTATGGCAATCACCGACGAACATAAAATATCGTGCCTGGTACTTCCACATGTACACCATACAATTACTTGATTGTTGGGGAACGTTGCATGAAAAACAAAAAATTTTCCTACACCCACGCAAGATCTATCAAGGAGATGCATAGCAATGAGAGGGGAGAGTGTGTCTACGTACCCTCGTAGACCGTAAGTGGAAGTGTTAAGTAACGCGGTCGATGTAGTCGAACTTCTTCGCGCTCCAACTGATCAAGTACCGAACGCACGACACCTCCGAGTTCTGCACACGTTCAGCTCGGTGACGTCCTCGCCTTCTTGATCCAGCAAGACGGGCGAAGTAGCGGATGAGTTCCGGCAGCACGATGGCGTGGTGACGGTGATGGTGAAGTGATCTCCGCAGGGCTTCGCCTAAGCACTACGAAAATATAACCGGGGATGTAAACGGTGGAGAGGGGCGCCGCACACGGCTAAGACTATTGTCTGTTCTGTGCTAGGCGCCCCCTTCCCACATTTATATAGGTGGGAGGGAGGGAGGAGCAGCCAAGGGGGGCGCCCAAGTAGGAGGAATCCTACTTGGGGTCTCTCCCAAGCCACGCCCCCTTTCCTTATTTGGAGCGCGGGGAAAGGCAGGGGAGGGTGGCGCCCCCCCTTTCCTTTCTCCCATGAGAGGGAAAGGCAGGAGGGGCTAGCCCTCCCCCTTTTCCTTCCCTAGGGCTGGCCAACCAAGGGAGGAGGCGCACCAGCCCCCTTGTGGTCTGGTCTGTCCCCTCCTTTGGCCAATAAGGCCCATAACTTGCCGAGGGGTGCCCGGAACCCCTTCCGGTGACCCGATTCCTTCCCAGTACGTCCCGAAACACTTCCGGTGTCCAAATACCATCATCCTACATATCAATCTTTACCTCTCGACCATTTCGAGACTCCTCGTCATGTCCGTGATCTCATCCGGGACTTTGAACAACATTCGGTCACCAAAACATATAACTCATATAACACTATATCATCAACGAACGTTAAGCGTGCGGACCCTACGGGTTCGAGAACTATGTAGACATGACCGAGACACCTCTCCGGTCAATAACCAATAGCGGAACCTGGATGCCCATATTGGCTCCTACATATTCTACGAAGATCTTTATCGGTCGAACCGTTATGACAACATACATAATTCCCTTTGTCCATCGGTATGTTACTTGCCCGAGATTCGATCGTCGGTATCTTCATACCTAGTTCAATCTCGTTACCAGCAAGTCTCTTTACTCGTTCCGTAATACATCACCTCATGACTAACTCCTTAGTCGTTTGCTTGCAAGCTTATGATGTATATTACCGAGAGGGCCCAGAGATACCTCTCCGATACTCGGAGTGACAAATCCTAATCTCGATCTATGCCAACTCAACAAACACCTTCGGAGATACTTGTAGAGCATCTTTATGATCACCCAGTTACGTTGTGACGTTTGATAGAACACAAGGCATTCCTCCGGTATCCGGGAGTTGCATAATCTCATAGTCGAAGGAATATGTATTTGACATGAAGAAAGCAATAGCAATAAACTGAATGATCATTATGTTAAGCTAACGGATGGGTCTTGTCCATCACATCATTCTCCTAATGATGTGATCCCGTTATCAAATGACAACACATGTCCATGGTTAGGAAACCTTAACCATCTTTGATCAACGAGCTAGTCTAGTAGAGGCTTACTAGGGACACGGTATTTGTTTATGTATTCACACATGTATTTAAGTTTCCGATCAATACAATTCTAGCATGAATAATAAACCTTTATCATGATTAAGGAAATATAATAATAACCATTTTATTATTGCCTCTAGGGCATATTTCCATCAGTCTCCCACTTGCACTAGAGTCAATAATCTAGTTCACATCACCATGTGATTAACACCTATAGTTCACATCGCCATGTGACCAACACCCAAAGAGTTTACTAGAGTCAATAATCTAGTTCACATCGCCATGTGATTAACACCAAAAGAGTACTAAGGTGTGATCATGTTTTGCTTGTGAGAGAAGTTTAGTCAACGGGTCTGTCACATTCAGATCCGTATGTATTTTGCAAATTTCTATGTCTACAAAGCTCTGCATGGAGCTATTCTAGCTAATTGCTCCCACTTTCAATACACATCCAGAATGAGACTTAGAGTCATCTGAATCGGTGTCAAAGCTTGCATCGACGTAACCCTTTACGACGAACTCTTTATCATCTCCATAACCGAGAAACATTTCCTTAGTCCTCTAAGGATAATTTTGACCGCTGTCCAGTGATCTACTCCTGGATCACTATTGTACCCCCTTGCCAAACTCATGGCAAGGTACACAATATGTCTGGTACACAGCATGGCATACTTTATAGAACCTATGGCTGAGGCATAGGGAATGACTTTCATTCTCTCTCTATCTTCTGCCGTGGTCGGGTTTTGAGTCTTACTCAACTTCACACCTTGTAACACAGGCAAGAACCTTTTCTTTGACTGATCCATTTTGAACTTCTTCAAAACTTTGTCAAGGTATGTGCTTTGTGAAAGTTCTATTAAGCATCTCGATCTATCCCTATAGATCTTGATGTCCAATATATAAGCAGCTTCACCGAGGTCTTTCATTAAAATTCTTATTCAAGTATCTTTTTATGCTATCCAGAAATTCTATATCATTTCCAATCAGCAATATGTCATCCACATATAATATCAGAAATGCTACAGAGCTCCCACTCACTTTCTTGTAAATACAGACTTCACCGAAAGTCTGTATAAAACCATATGCTTTGATCACCTCATCAAAGCGTATATTCCAACTCCGAGATGCTTGCACCAGTCCATAGATGGATCGCTGGAGCTTGCACACTTTGTTAGCACCTTTAGGATCGACAAAACCTTCTGGTTGCATCATATACAACTCTTCTTTAAGAAATCCATTAAGGAATGCAGTTTTGACGTCCATTTGCCAGATTTCATAATCATAAAATGCGGCAATTGCTAACATGATTCGGACGGACTTAAGCATCGCTACGGGTGAGAAAGTCTCATCGTAGTCAACCCCTTGAACTTGTCGAAAATCTTTTGCGACAAGTCGAGCTTTGTAGACAGTAACATTACCATCAGTGTCAGTCTTCTTCTTGAAGATCCATTTATTCTCTATGGCTTGCCGATCATCGGGCAAGTCCACCAAAGTCCACACTTTGTTCTCATACATGGATCATATCTCAGATTTCATGGCCTCTAGCCATCTGTCGGAATCTAGGCTCATCATAGTTTCTTCATAGTTCGTAGGTTCGCCTTGGTCTAGTAACATGACTTTCAGAACAGGATTACCGTACCACTCTGGTGCGGACCGTGCTCTGGTCGACCTACGAGGTTCTGTAGTAACTTGATCTGAAGTTTCATGATCATTATCATTTGCTTCCTCTCTGATTGGTGTAGGCATCACAGGAACGGTTTTCTGTGATATGCTACTCTCCAATTCGAGAGAAGGTACAATTACCTCATCAAGTTCTACTTTTCTTCCACTCACTTCTTTCGAGAGAAACTCCTTCTCTAGAAAGGACCAAAACTTAGCAACAAAGATCTTGCCTTTGGATCTGTGGTAGAAGGTGTACCCAATAGTTTCTTTAGGGTATCCTATGAAGACACACTTCTCTGATTTGGGTTCGAGCTTATCTGGCTGAAGCCTTTTGACATAAGCATCGCATCCCCAAACTTTAAGAAACGACAGCTTAGGTTTCTCGCCAAACCACAGTTCATACGGTGTCGTCTCAACGGATTTAGATGGTGCCATATTTAATGTGAATGCAGCTGTCTCTAATGCATAACCCCAAAATGATAGTGGTAAATCGGTAAGAGACATCATAGATCGCACCATATCTAATAAAGTACGGTTACGATGTTCGGACACACCATTACACTGTAGTGTTCCAGGTGGCGTGAGTTGTGAAACTATTCCACATTGTTTAAATGAAGGCCAAACTCGTAACTCAAATATTCGCCTCCGCGATCAGATCGTAGAAATTTTATTTTCTTGTTACGATGATTCTCCACTTCACTCTGAAATTCTTTGAACTTTTCAAATGTTTCAGACTTGTGTTTCATTAAGTAGATATACCCATACCTACTCAAATCATCTGTGAAGGTCAGAAAATAACGATACCCGCCGCGTGCTTTAACACTCATCGGAGCGCATACATCGGTATGTATTATTTCCAATAAGTCATTAGCTCGCTCCATTTTTCCGGAGAACGGAGTTTTAGTCATCTTGCCCATGAGGCATGGTTCGCAAGTATCAAATGATTCATAATCAAGTGATTCCGAAAGCCCATCTGCATGGAGTTTCTTCATGCGCTTTACACCAATATGACCTAAACGACAGTGCCACAAGTATGTTGCACTATCATTATCAACTTTGCATCTTTTGGCATCAATATTATGAATATGTGTATCACTACAATCGAGATTCAACAAGCCATTCACATTGGGTGTATGACCATAGAAGGTTTTATTCATGTAAACAGAACAACAATTATTCTCTGACTTAAATGAATAACCGTATTGCAATAAACATGATCCAATCATATTCATGCTCAACGCAAACACCAAATAACTTTTATTTAGGTTCAACACTAATCCCGAAGGTAGAGGGAGTGTGCGATGGTGATCGTATCAACCTTGGAATCACTTCCAACACTCATCGTCACCTCGCCCTTAACTAGTCTCTGTTTATTCTGCAACTCCTGTTTCGAGTTACTAATCTTAGCAACTGAACTGGTATCAAATACCCAGAGGCTACTACGAGCACTAGTAAGGTACACATCAATAACATGTATATCAAATATACCTTTGTTCACTTTGCCATCCTTCTTATCCGCCAAGTATTTGGGGCAGTTCCGCTTCCAGTGACCATTTTCTTTGCAGTGGAAGCACTCAGTTTCAGGCTTAGGTCCAGCTTTGGGCTTCTTTACGGGAGTGGCAACTTGCTTGCCATTTTTCTTGAAATTCCCTTTCTTTCCCTTGCCCGTTTCTTGAAACTACTGGTCTTGTTAACCATCAACACTTGATGCTCTTTCTTGATTTCTACCTTCGCCGATTTCAGCATCGCGAAGAGCTCGGGAATCGTTGTCGTCATCCCTTGCATATTACAGTTCATCACGAAGTTCTAGTAGCTTGGTGATAGTGACTAGAGAACTCTGTCAATCACTATCTTATCTGGAAGATTAACTCCCACTTGATTCAAGCGATTATAGTACCCAGACATTCTGAGCACATGCTCACTGGTTGAGCTATTCTCCTCCATCTTGTAGGCAAAATACTTGTCAGAGGTCTCATACCTCTCAACACGGGCATGAGCCTGAAATACTAATTTCAGCTCTTGGAACATCTCATATGTTCCATGGCGTTTCAAAAACGTTTTTGGAGCCCCGATTCTAAGCCGTAAAGCATGGTGCACTAAACTATTAAGTAGTCATCATATCGAGCTTTGCCAAACGTTCATAACATCTGCATCTGCTCCTGCAATAGGTCTGTCACCTAGCGGTCCATCAAGGACATAATTTTTCTATGCAGCAATGAGGATAATCCTCAGATCACGGATCCAGTCCGCATCATTGCTACAATCATCTTTCAACTTAGTTTTCTTTAGGAACATATCAAAAATAGGAGAACTACATCGCGAGCTATTGATCTATAACATAGATTTGCAAATACTATCAGGACTAAGTTCATGATACATTAAGTTCAATTAATCAAATTACTAATGAACTCCCACTTAAATAAACATCCCTCAAGTTATCTAAGTGATACGTGATCCAAATCAACTAACCCATGTCCGATCATCATGTGAGATGGGGTAGTCATCAATGGTGAACATCTCTATGTTGATCATATCTACTATATGATTCACGTTCGACCTTTCGGTCTCCAGTGTTCCGAGACCATGTCTGTACATGCTAGGCTCGTCAAGTTTAACCCAAGTATTCTGCATGTGCAAAACTGTCTTACACCCGTTGTATGTGAACGTAGAGTCTATCACACCCGATCATCACGTGGTGTCTCGAAACGACGAACTTTCGCAACGGTGCATACTCGGGGAGAACACTTATATCTTGAAATTTAGTGAAGGGATCATCTTATAATGCTACCTCGTTCTAAGCAAAATAAGATGCATAAAAGATAAACATCACATGCAATCAAAATACGTGACATGATATGGCCATCATCATCTCGTGCTTTTGATCTCCATCTCCAAAGCATCGTCATGATCTCCATCGTCACCGGCTCGACACCTTGATCTTCATCGTTGCGTCATGGTCGTCTCGCCAACTATTGCTTCTACAACTATTGCTAACGCATAGCGATAAAGTAAAGCAATTACATGGTGTTTGCATTTCATACAATAAAGAGACAACCATAAGGCTCCTGCCGGTTGCCGATAAATTACAAAACATGATCATCTCATACAATAACGTATATCACATCATGTCTTGACCATATCACATCACAACATACCCTGCAAAAACAAGTTAGACATCCTCTACTTTGTTGTTGCAAGTTTTACGTGGCTGCTATGGGTTTCTAGCAAGAACCGTTCTTACCTACGGCAAAAACCACAACGGTGATTTATCAAGTTTGCTGTTTTAACCTTCTTCAAGGACCGGCCGCAGCCAAATTCGATTCAACTAAAGTAGGAGAAACAGACACCCGCCAGCAACCTTTATGCAAAACTAGTTGCATGTCAGTCGGTGGAACCGGTCTCATGTGCGTGGACATGTAAGGTTGGTCCGGGCCACTTCATCCCACAATGCCGCCGAATCAAAATAAGACATTGGTGGTAAGCAGTATGAACATCACCGCCCACAACTTCTTTGTGTTCTACTCGTGCATATCATCTACGCATAGACCTGGCTCATGATGCCACTGTTGGGGAACGTTGCATGAAAAACAAAATTTTTTCCTACGCCCACGCAAGATCTATCAAGGAGATGCATAGCAACGAGAGGGGAGAGTGTGTCTACGTACCCTCGTAGACCGTAAGCGGAAGCGTTAAGTAACGCGATCGATGTAGTCGAACTTCTTCGCGCTCCAACCGATCAAGTACCGAACGCACGACACCTCCGAGTTCTGCACACGTTCAGCTCGGTGACGTCCTCGCCTTCTTGATCCAGCAAGACGGGCGAAGTAGCGGATGAGTTCCGGCAGCACGACGGCGTGGTGACGATGATGGTGAAGTGATCTGCGCAGGGTTTTGCCTAAGCACTACGAAAATATGACCGGGGGTGTAAACTGTGGAGGGGGCGCCGCACACGGCTAAGACGACTATTGTCTGTTCTATGCTAGGCGCCCCCTTCCCACATAATATCATACGAATCTAATTATTAGAGATACTAGATAGATATATATATATATGTCACTATATATAATTATAGCTCATATCTGTAGGTGGGATGGGGGGAGGAAGCAGCCAAGGGGGGCGCCCAAGTAGGAGGAATCCTACTTGAGGTCTCTCCCAAGCCGCGCCCCCCCTTTCCTTATTTGGAGCGCGGGGAAAGGCAGGGGAGGGTGGCGCCCCCCCCCCCCATTTCCTTTCTCCCATGAGAGGGAAAGGCAGGAGGGGCTAGCCCTCCTCCTTTTCCTTCCCTAGGGCTGGCCAACCAAGGGAGGAGGCGCACCAGCCTCCTTGTGGGCTGGTCTGTCCCCTTCTTTGGCCCATAAGGCCCATAACTTGCCGGGGGATGCCCGGAACCCCTTCCGGTGACCCGATTCCTTCCCGGTACGTCCCGAAACACTTCCAGTGTCCAAATACCATCGTCCTATATATCAATCTTTACCTCTCGACCATTTCGAGACTCCTCGTCATGTCCGTGATCTCATCTGGGACTCCGAACAACATTCGGTCACCAAAACATATAACTCATATAACACTATATCATCAACGAACGTTAAGCGTGCGGACCCTACGGGTTCGAGAACTATGTAGACATGACCGAGACACCTCTCCGGTCAATAACCAATAGCGGAACCTGGATGCCCATATTGGCTCCTACATATTCTACGAAGATCTTTATCGATCAAACCGTTATGACAACATACGTAATTCCCTTTGTCCATCGGTATGTTACTTGCCCGAGATTCGATCGTCAGTATCTTCATACCTAGTTCAATCTCGTTACCAGCAAGTCTCTTTACTCATTCCATAATTCATCACCTCGTGACTAACTCCTTAGTCGTTTGCTTGCAAGCTTATGGTGTGTATTACCGAGAGGGCCCAGAGATATCTCTCTGATACTCGGAGTGACAAATCCTAATCTTGATCTATGCCAACTCAACAAACACCTTTGGAGATACCTATAGAGCATCTTTATGATCACCCAGTTATGTTGTGACGTTTGATAGAACACAAGGCATTCCTCCGGTATCCGGGAGTTGCATAATCTCATAGTCGAAGGAATATGTATTTGACATGAAGAAAGCAATAGCAATAAACTGAATGATCATTATGCTAATCTAACGGATGGGTCTTGTCCATCACATCATTCTCCTAATGATGTGATCCCATTATCAAATGACAACACATGTCCATGGTTAGGAAACCTTAACCATCTTTGATCAACGAGCTAGTCTAGTAGAGGCTTACTAGGGATACGGTATTTGTTTATGTATTCACACATGTATTTAAGTTTCCGATCAATACAATTCTCGTATGAATAATAAACCTTTATCATGATTAAGGAAATATAATAACCATTTTATTATTGCCTCTAGGGCATATTTCCATCATTGATATGCCCACTTGCAATGTGTTTGGTATCATCTTGTGTGTATGAGTTCTGCTATAGTAGTTTCTAAAATAAACAGTCTTACTAAATTGAAAACGGGAAATATAATTAACTTAAGTTTCACTACAACATGTAGAACGTCTAGTAGAGAGATACATATGCAAGGATTGATCTACGTGATTAGGTTCACCATGTTTCCGATATCGTCAATAACCATATCGAAATAATTTTAGCGATTTCTAAGGCCCATCACAATTGTTTGGTGTAGTTGGGTCATCAAAGTCTCCTTCACCAAAACTGATATTATCTCATGACAAGATCGGGACACCCATTTACCTATCACAACCCCATGTCACGCAGAGGCTTTGTGGGGGTTGCAATTGCATGCACATGCGATATAGGACAAAGGGCGTGGGCCATCGGTTTGTATGTGATCATCTCTCTCACGCAATCTTTCTCTTTCCTCTATGGGCCCTACAAAGTATTAAGTTTCTAGAATTTTGAAAATTCCAAAATTTAAAAAGTATTAAAATTTGAGAAGTTCAAAAAATCCAATTGTCCAAATACTAAAGTTGTTTTAAATTTCTAAAATTCAAATTCCAAAGTTTGAAATTTTGAAGTTTAGAAATTTTGAGAGCTCCATTTATTTTCAAAAGTTGAATTTTTGGAAACTTCAAATTCAATACGTTGGGTAAAAAAGTAATTCAAAGTGAGTATTACAACTCCTGAAATTGCTAAAAAAGAATTATTTATTTAAAAGTAGGAAGCACCATATAGGGAAGTTGCCAAAAAAAGGAGTTTCCAAATTTGACTGCGCAAGCATTGGATGGCGGTGTGCCAAATCGCAGCCACCACCCGCCAGGATGGAGACGCGTGGCCAAATTCAACCAAGTGGGGATTTTTCATTTTTGGAAAGTCGTCCTTGGTCGGACTTTTCTTATTTTTAGAAAGTTCCTTTCTAGCAACTTTTCGACAATGCATTTACCGACTTTCAAAAAATGGTGCACCAAATTTTAAAATTTGGAAAACTTTCAATTCAAACTTTTGAAAAATCAAAATTTCACTGACAAAAAATAGGATTTAAATATTATTTTTTATTAATTTTGTACCACTTGGAAATTCAAACTTTCATAAAGCTAGAAATTTCAAGTTTTTTGGAGCTTCACAAAAGGAGAAGATAACCTGGATTACAGGACACACGAGTGAGGACCACCGATGAACGATGTTGAGATAGAGGAGATATATTGTGTGCCCCCTAGTGACAAAATGCGAACAACGGCCATGTCTAACCGTCATGGACGACTTTCTTGAACAAATTTTCAAATTTCTGAACTTTTCTTGAACATGTGAACATTTTTTGAATATGTGAACTTTCTTTGAATCCACTTTGTTTCAAAATTCGCAAACATTTTTTTAAATTCGTAATTTTTTTAAACCTGGATACATTTTTTCCCAAATTAGTGAACATTTTCCAAAGTCAAGTATTTTTTTCAAATTTTGAACTTTTTTTAAATCCACGAACTTTTTTAGGGTACACACTAAAGAAACTGTTAGCCTGTTTTCTTTAGACAGGAAAGCAGCACAAAAGTGAGAAAAACCAAGGGATTTCCTATTTGACGCGCATTGCGTCAAACTGCTGGCGCTACGCACAGGCGAAGCTACCGAGGGGCGCAATGGGCCGGCCCATTTTCTGTACACAGTACATGTATAACGTAATCCCATTTTCGGAACCTTCTAGAAGGTTCCCTCAACCTTTTTTTTTCTTTTCCGGGTTTCCTCTTAATTTCTGTTTTTTTCGTTCTTTTTCCTTTTTTTGTTTTTTTATTTCTTTTTCCTTTTTCCTTTTATGTTTTTTTGTTTCTTTGTTCTTTGTCAAGTTTATTTTTTTTCTTTTTTCAAGAAATGTTCATATTTTCGAATAATGTTCGTGATTTCGAATTTCAAAAATTTCAAGAAATGGTTGCTTTTCAAAAAGAAGTTTGGTATTTTCAAAAAATGTTTATGGTTTTCAAAACTTGTTCGGAATGTTTTAGTTTAACAGTTTCAGTACCTTAAGAAAATGCTCAGAATTTCAAAAAAATGCTCCAGAATTCAAAATTTGTTCTTGTTTCCATTTTTGTTTGGTGTTTCAAAAAACATTCCTGTTTCAAAGACTGTTCACAAATTTCAAAAAATGTTCGCTTGTTCCAAAAATTGTACATAATGTTTTTATTCACAATTTTTACAACATTTTAAAAATGTTCATGTCTCCAATTTTTTAGGAGTTTCAATAAATGTTCCCATTTCCAAAATTGTTCATAAATTTCAAAAATATTTGAGATGCCCAAAAAAGGTTTGCGTATCCACAAATTTGAAGTTCATGTTTCGAAAAATCTACAAATCTTCAAAAATTGTTCAAAAATGACTAAAAATAATTGGAATTTTAATCTTTTAAATGATTTTTAGGATATTCGGGATTTCAAAAGTTACCCTTTCTTCCGAAATCTATAAAAATTGTTCATATTCTTGAAAAATTCACGTCCACATTTATTTTCAAATTTTGTTTGAAATTCAGGAAAATAGTGTTTTTCATAAACTATTCTGGAATTTCAGATTTTCTTCAAATCAATTAGTTCGTGTTTTCTGAAATGTGTTTTCAAAAACATATATGCTACAGTACATGTAAAGATAATAGCATGCTACAGGGGAATATACCGCAACATTAAGGTGTTAAATACATTTGCGATGTGTTTTGTTTCGCTAGTACCTGCTAGCTCAGGTGGCTAGCAGCGTTCGTGGCGGACAATACTTTTGAAAAATCAAAATTTCACTGAAAAAATAGGAGTTCAATATTATTTTTTATTAATTTTGCACCACTTGGAAATTCAAACTTTCATAAAGCTAGAAATTTCAAGTTTTTGGGAGCTTCACAACAAGAGAAGATAATACGGATAAAAGGACACACGAGCGAGGACCACCGGTGAAAGATGTTGAGATAGACAGGATATATTGTGTGCCGCCTGTGACCATACGCGAACAACTTCCATGTCTAACTGTCATGGACGACTGTCGTAAACAATTTTTCAAATTTGTGAACTTTTCTTGAACTTGTGAACATTTTTTGAATATGTGAACTTTCTTTGAATCCACTTTGTTTCAAAATTCATGAACATTTTTTTAAATTCGTAATTTCTTAAAAACCTGGATACAATTTCTTTTCCAAATCAGTGAACTATTTCAAAGTCAAGTATTTTTTCAATTTTTGAACCTTTTTTTTAAATCCAGGAACATTTTTAGGGTACACATTAAAGAAACTGTTAGCCTGTTTTTTTAGACAGGAAATCAGCACAAAATTGAGAAAAACCAAACTAACGTGTGAGCGGCCAGTAAAGAAGAAAAAAAACGTACTATGGCGCTAACGAGCGAGGGAATCCTATATGGCGCGCAGGTCGCCCACGAGCGCGCACCCCCTCGCTTGGTGGGCATTCATATGGGCCGGCCCATTTCCCAGTTTTTTTTCTTTCAGTTTTCCTTCCTTTTCCATTTTTCCATTTCTTTCCACTTTTTCTTCTTTACTTCTTCACTCTTTTTGCGCCTTGTTTTTCAAATTTGCGAACTTTTTTTTTCATCAAATGCCAAAAATGTGCATCAATGTAAAAAAAAGTTAATTGAATTAAATTTTTTGTTCATCGGATTTAAAAAATGTTCATCAAAATTCAAATTTTGTTCATCGAGCTAATTTGGTTTTTCATCAAATTCGAAATTAGATCATCGATTTCAAAAAATTTCATCAAATTGAGAATTTGTTCATCCACGTTTTTTCAAAATGTTCTTGAATACAAATTTTGTTCATCAAGTTAAAAAATGTTCATCCAATTCAGAATTTGTTCATCAAATACAAAAAAATGTTCATCATTATTAAAAATGGACAACTGCATTTTTGCCCCTAGTTGGAACCTACCCACAGGGTTTGCCCTTACTTTTCGACTATGCTTAGTTTTGCCCTTAGATTCCCGCCCGAGGTTGTCCGAATGCCCTTTGACCATTTGACCAATACTTGAAAATTCATAACAAATTCATATGAACTCAGAGAAATGCAAATAAGATATCAAAATGTTAAGATAAACATTACCTTTATGTGCATGTCATTTGCATTGAGGAGAAAAGTACCGTTTAAACTACCCGAAGTTATTAATGTCATAAATCTTATTAAAAATAAAAAGGTATAAACAGTACTTTCCATGAATAAAAATGACTTGCAAATGTAGGCGATGTTTTCTAAATATCCTTGCATCTTATTTGCATTTTCCTGAGTTCGTATCAACTTGTTATGAAACTTCATTAAACGTTGATCTGAACTCACAAAAAAGCACATAAGATATCAGGATGTTCAGAAAACATCATCCATATTTGCATATCATTTTTATTCATGAAAAAGTATTGTTTATACCTTTTTACTTTTAATAATATTAATAACATTAATAACATCGCGTAGTTTAAACGATAGTTTTGTCCTGAATGCAAATGACATGCACATGAAGGTAATGTTTATCTCAACATTTTGATATCTTATTTGCATTTTTCTGAGTTCATATGAATTTTTTATGAATTTTCAAAGTATTGGTCAAACTATCAAAGGGCATTCGGGCGACCTCAGAGGCAAATCTAAGGAAGAAACTGAGCAGAGTCGAAAAGTAAGTGCAAACCCCATGCGTAGGTTCCAACTAGGGGCAAAAATGCATTTGTCCCTATTAAAAAATGCTTATACAAATTGTCAATTTAAAAATGTTCATTCTTTGGAAATCACGAACATCTTGAATTCAAAAACTTTTTTTAACAATTCATTTTTTTAAATTTTAGAACCCTTTTCATAATCCTGAATTATTTTAAGATAGAATAAAACAAAAAAAAAATTAAAAAGGAAAATTAAAACCGTAAAAAAGGGCGTCGAACCCCAAATATGGTCCGGCCCAAACTAGCGCGCTACGGGGCATCCAACCCTGCAAATGGTCTGGTCCAAACTGGTATGCGTTCGCACGACCCCTTGCGTGCACCATGCCATATTGGAGGCAATCCCTATTTGGCGCTGCAGGGGCCGGTTATTACTGTTTCTGCAAACCGGCGCCTGCAGCGCACCCCTCTCTGTTGCGACTGGGCTGGCCCATGTATTTGTTTTTTCTGTTTAAAAGCACAAAAATGATAGTGCGCCGCAAGTGTTCGAACTCGAGATCTCCTGCATCTCCGCCAACGACCACAGCCAGTACGCCAGTGAAGTAACTTCTTTCCTTGGTTTTATTTCGCTCCTTAGTCGCGGGACCTCCATCGGTTTTGGGAAGCTTCCCAAACCGGTTTTTTTCGGTTCTCAGGTCATTTTTCGGTGCGGTTTCATTCGGGTTTCTTTGTTTTTTTCTTTTTCATTTTTTAAATGCGTGTTTTATTTGAATTTTGAGTATTTTTTTCAAAATCAATGATTTTTTCTTTTTTGTGTTTTTTTAAAAAATCGATGAACTTTTTTCGAAATACGATGAACTTTTCCCAAAATCGATGATTTTTTTTAAAATCGATGAACATATTGTCAAATTTGATAAACATTTTTCAAATTTGATGAACTTTTTCAAAATTGATGAACATTTTTTCAAGTTCGATGAATTTTTTTCTAAATCTATGAACTTTTTCAAAATTGATGAACATTTTTCAAGTTCGATGAACTTTTTTTCTAAATCTATGAACTTTTTTCAAATTCGATGAACTTTTTTCAGATTCGATGAGCTTTTTTCAAATCCGTTGAACTTTTTTTAGATTCAATGAACTTTTTTCAAATTTGATGAACTTTTTTTAAAGTTGATAAACTTGTATCAAATTCGATGAACTTTTCCAGATTCGATGAACTTTTTCCAAATTTGATGAACTTTTTTTCAAACTCGATGAACTTTTTTCAATTCCATTGAACTTTTTTTCAAATTTGATGAACTTTTTTTCAAACTCACGAATTGTTTTTCAATTTTTTCTGTTTTTCTCAAATTCATAAACTGTTTTCAAATTTACATGTTTTTCATTTAAATAATGAACTTCTTTTGAATTCATGAACCTTTTCCATTTTGGTGAACTTTTTTTTGCATGTTCGGAAACTTCATTTGAAATCTGTGAACATGTTTTCAAATAATTGAAAAATCTAAATGGTGCTATTAATGCACAATAAATAGCATTTCACAAAAAAAAGCACAATAAATAGCACGTCTACTATTTAGTTCTTGTAGGTTTCACGCTGTAGACAGTAACAAATAGGTAGATGGTCGAGTGGCTAGGCCGCCTGTACAGAAGAGCGTCGACGCGAGTTCGAATCCTCTTGACAGTCATTTTCTACGGATTTTTTACGCGTGCACTCTGTTCTTTGGGCCGGCCCACGCAGACGCGACTGTGAGCACCGGTTGCGTTCCTTGGAGGTTCCAGCGAGCATCTGACCAAGCGCTGCTGACCGAGGAGACATGGGCCCTTATTGGGCCAGACCCATCTAGCCCAACGCAAGCGCCTAGATTCTATATGGCGCTAAAGGCGCTGGGGAGGGGAGGAGAGACATTCTCTCGAGGTGGCGCTTCCCAAACGAAGAATTCGTCATCCATCTGCCTGACTCCTTACCCCGAATCCTATTCAGACTCGATGCCATTTTCACCCTAACAATTTACGGAGCCGACCCGCGAGTCATTGCAGATACATAGATTAGCAAATGGAGGTAGTTCCCATTGAGCGAAGTTAATCGCACAAAACTACCACATTTGCGGAAAACTACCTAGTCGGTAATTCGTTGTAAAAATCACTGCTTCTAGTAAACCATTTTGCAGAAAGCACTGATCGCTCGCTTTGCTGCGCTTGATCGTGTTTTTGATATGTGGGGCCTGCTCGTTAGGAGTAGTCTTGGCAAAAAATCGCCACGTGTGCGTGTTGACCGAGTCTTCATCCTTCTCGTCAGGAGAAGGATGAAGACTCAGTCAACACGCACATGTGGTGTTTTTTTTTGCCAAATCAGCTCCTGATGAGCTGACCCCACCTGGCAGAAAAGCACTCAAATGTGGTAAAGCGGACGATCAATGCTATGTGCAAATGTTTACTAGAAACACGGTGATTTTTACAACGGATTACCGACTAGGTGATTTTTTGCAAACCTGGCCGCAAATGTGGTAGTTTTCTGTTTTTAACTCTGCTGAGCGAGTTCGATCCAAGAATTTCCACTTATGCGTGGGCTGGCTCTCTATGAGGAGGGAAACGACGATCTTGATGACTCCCCCTTAGACCTCGATGATGATAAGGTTCTCTAAATTCTCATCTCGTTTTCCCTTGCAGATTACTTTGGTGTGTGCAAACGTTATGTGTGTAGGCATTTATGTGATTGTATGTTTAATTTCGTTATGCAATCATGTTCTTATAAGTATATATATTGTTCTTCTATATACAGAGCGTACATGTTGTGCAGACAGAGCAAATCATATCGCACATGGACTACACTAGGCAAGCCGTCGGTGATGATTTCATCAATCGCTGACAATTCTATACCAGCAATCGTTTGCTCACAACGCACATGACTTTTTAGTAGGAATTGTCTGCGTTGTTATCTGTCTTCCCACACATTTCTGATTACTGGCCTGTTTGCCCGTATCACACACATCTTGTTAAATTAATCCGTTTCTATTGTCTTGGCTTATCACAATCAGTTCATCCGAGTGAGTTGTATGTCGTCTATCGCACACACCTTGATCTGGCTGACCGTTTCTATTGTGTTTTCTAATCACAAATAACTCATCTGAGTGAATTGCATGCCCTATATCGCACACACCTTGATCTAGCTGACCGTTTCTATTGTTATGCTCATCGCAAACAGTTCATTCGAGTGAACTGTATGCCACGTATCGCACACGGAACTCTAATATGAATCGTGTTTGATGTCTCCGCCATCGCAAACAATTTGTATCATCTTTGACGGTTTTCTTACACCACCGTTTGCGATTAATGCATCGCACACAGTTTCGTCGAAGGTTCTCTGATTGTACTGTCGCGTTTGGATCATCCTGCAGTAGTGTGATAAAATCAGACAAGAGCTTTGGACGTTTAATGACTACACCTCATTTATCCCCAATGATATGATCCATGTTACCCTAGTAAACCTTACTGTCACCGATGTTCGGTTTAACACTTCACGGTCTCCTTGCTCCTAGCCTCACCGGCGCTCGATCTCCATTATCCTGGGTATCTGCAGGGATGAAGATCGCGGACAAGACAAGAGACATCTACGGAACAATTTTATTTCACACGTACGGGACGTTATGTCAAAACCCTTCCATTGATCCCCTCAACAAATACATCGGGTTGCAAGGATCATGCCTCAACCCATACCTTACCGATCTACTCACACATAGAGATCAGATCGCGAAAAGAAAACATTGAAGAACACATCTTGAAGATTGACTGATTGCAAATATGTCTTACAATGGATGCCTTGTGCGATGCACGATTACAAGTATGAACTAGATGAGGAAGCACTATGGTGTTGGTGATGGCTATGGAGATTGAAATGGCGGCGGCTAGGGTTTGTGGATGAAGATGATGATGAAGATGTTCTGGTTTCCCTTGTGCTCGTCTCCCTGTTGACATGTTGATGGGGTCTCCTATATAAAAGTTGTACAGGTGGACAATCTGCCTCGAAATACAGGCGCTCGCCCGCGTGCGCCCGTATGGAACACTGTCTTTTGCTCTGTTTTTGCACAGACGCCTCCTGTTGATTCATTCTTCTTCCATTTTCCTTCCTTTTCATTCCCACGCGTGATTTCTTCCATTTGTAGCCCATTTCTTGTGGAAGCACATCAAAGAGAGGATTCGTGGAATCATTTGCATTCATTAGTAATTAGTAGCAATATAAGAGTGAATATCTATTTTTAAATGAAAAATCTCGGGTTAAACATGGGTGAATGAGTGTAAACATATCACTCATCATCCCCCCATGCGGAGTTTCTAGAATTTTGAAAAGTTTAAAAAAATTGAAGAATATCTACCGAAAGTTGTTTTAATTTTCTAAGATTCAAATTCCGAAGTTTGAAAATTTTGAAGTTTAGAAATTTTGAGATCTCAGTTTATTTTTAAAAGTTGAATTTTTTAAGTTTCAAATTCAAAATTTTGGGAAAATAATAATTCTAAGTGGGTATTACAACTCCTGAAATTGCTAAAATGGTTTTTTTTCTTTCTAAAAGTAGGAAGCACCACATAGGGGAAGTTGCCAAAAAATGGAGTGTCCAAATTTGACCGCTCCAGCATTGGATGGCGTGCACCAAATAGCACCATCCCCAGGAAGGAGACACGTGGCCCAATTCAACCAAGTTGGGACTTTTCGTTTTTGGAAAGTCATACTTGGTTGGACTTTAAACTCAGACGCAGAACATTCAATCATAGTCTAGTTACACCGAATTTAGTAACAGCTGAACGAGCAGGGGGTGGTAAATTAGTTACTTCTCCGGTTCTTTTTAGTTTGTATATAAGTTTTGTTCGAAGTTAAAGTATCTCTACTTTGATCAAACTTGTAAGAACAGTATCAGCACTCACAATTTCAAATCAATATAGTTAGATTCATTATGAAATGTAGTTTCATAGTATATTTATTTGCTATTGTAGATATTGATATTTTTAAATATAAATTTAGTCAAACTTTACAATGTTTGACTTGACACAAATATAATACGCGGAGTAAAAAGGACCGGAGAGAGTACTTAGGATTGTGAGGTGTCTTGGTTTGGAGGTGTGGAGTGAAGTAGGAAGAATAGTGCAGCAGTACATATCTCGAAGTAGCTGTTAATGTTAATTCGTCCAACCTATTGTTGATTGATTCCATGCTACTACTGTGGTACGTATGTAATAAATTTGGCTGGTGTTGCCATCATCTTTTATTTGTGTATCCAAAAGGCAGCAGCAAATGATGGAACAAGTTATTGGTTGTTGACGTCACCAAACTACAATTGCATATTTATTTTACATTCTCCACGTGCATGCATGAGGGGAGAGAAGTTTTTAGGACCATGAACCATAATAACCGGTTAACATCTGACCGAACAACGAAGAATACACTAAACAAAGCCTTCGAGAACATTGGCGGATCCAGGACCCAGGCAGGGGGCCTGGGCCCTGGGCGTGAAGAATTCAGACTGCCTTCAGTATAGCATGATGGGCACTGTAGCGGCATCGTAGGGCACTGCAGCCAGCCTAGGGCATGGGGCTTAGCCCAATCCTGGGTCCGCCCCTCTTCGAGAAGGAATTGCCACATGTGTGTCAATGTTGACAAACTTGGGATTTCATCCACAAAGCTGAGCTTTGAGCCAACACCTTCAACAATGCACACACACGCAACAAGGAAATGTGCACACACGCGCGCGCGTGCACACACACACACACACACACACACACATCTCACATACGCAACAAGGAAACAATGCACACACACGTCGACAATGATTGATCTAGCTAAAGATGAGATCATGGGTTCTCACTAGAGAATCTGCACACACTCTACTGGTTAGCGCCCTTCCATTAGGTCGATAACAACGTAGGGGGGGGGGGGGGGGGGGGGGGGGGGGGGGCAAAAGCTAAGGACATGGATTGGCAAAAGCTCAAGACTCTACATTTTGGTTAAGTGATCCAAGATCACAGTTGATGATGATCTGGTTGCTCAAGTGCTTATATAGCGATATTGCTCCAAAACCCTCAACCACTTTCTCTATCCAAATCTTTACAAAACCCTAAATCCAAACCGGTCCCACCAAAACATACCTATTCGGACCCACCGAGTTCATCTGGACACTGCCACAACCAAACCCTAACAAACCAGATCCACCGATATGGATCTCGGTCTCACCGAGATGGCCTTGCCAACTCTCTGTCATCTGTTGCAATTATTTCGGTCCTACCGAGATGATGCAATAGGTGCCATCGAGATGGCTTGCCAACGTTTTGTTGCCCTATTGCTTCACTTCGGTCCTACCGAGTTAATGCAATCGGTGCCACTGAAACGAGTTTTGGCTTTACAATTGCACATCGGTCCATCCGAGATATTTTCAGTCGGTCCCACCGATATCTCCAACGTTCATATCTTTTACATAGGTCGGTGCCACCGTGAATTCTGATCGGTGCTACCGAGTTGAGTCAAAAGTGTGTAACGGTTGGATTTCGTGTGGAGGCTATATATACCCTTCCACCCCTCTTACTCAGTAAGAGAGCCATCAGAACGTGTCTTCACTTCCACTACTCATTTTTTGAGAGAGAACCACCTACTCATGTGTTGAGATCAAGATATTCCATTCCTACCATTTGAACCTTGATTTCTAGCCTTCCCAAGTTGCTTTCCACTCAAATCCCTCTTCCACCATAGCCAAATCTTTGAGAGAGAGTTGAGTCTTGGGGAGACTATCATTTGAAGCACAAGAGTAAGGAGTTCATGATCATCACACCGTTTATTACCTTTTGGAGAGTGGTGTCTCCTAGATTGGTTAGGTGTCGCTTGGGAGCCTCCGACATGATGTGAAGTTGACCAAGAAGTTTGTAAGGGCAAGGAGATCGCCTACTTCATGAAGATCTACCTGAGTAAGGCAAGTCCTTTGTCGACGATGGCCATGGTGGGATAGTTGCTTATTTGTGGGCCCTTCGCCGTTACCCTTCGTGGGTTGAAGTTTCCATCAACGTGGATGTACGATAGCACCACCTATCGGAACCACGCCAAAAATCACCGTGTCCCCATTGCATTTGCCTTCTCCAAACCCCTCCTTTACTTACATGTGCAATGTCTTACTTTTGGCTGCTTTACTCTTAGAATTGCATGTGTAGGGTGTTGCTTGACTTGCTATAATTGCTAAAATCTGCCTACAACTAAAATTGGGAAAATGTTAGGTTTTATTTGGTCAAGTAGTCTAATCACCCCCTCGAGACATACTTTTGATCCTACAAGTGGTATCAGAGCTTTGGTCTCCGTAGGCTTGGTTTCCATTGCTTTGGTCTCCATAGTCTTGGTTTCAGAACCTAGGGGAGTATAGCGTCTAGTGAGGGTAATTATCATCGTAGTGGTCCATACTTTGATGGTACAATTTTGCTAGTTGGAAGCATAAGATGAAAATGCATATTCTTGGTCATAACCCCACCGTTTGGGCTGTTGTTCGTATTGGCTTGCAAGGTGAATTCTTTGAGGATGGTAGAAAACCGGATCGTGAAGCGACCATGGAAGAATTGAAGATGTTACAATACAATGCTCACGCTTGTGACATTCTCTTCAATGGTTTGCGCCCCGAGGAGTTTAACAAACTCAGCCGCCTTGAGAATGCAAAGGAAAATTGGGATACTTTGGTTGATATGCACGAAGGTACCGAGTCCATCAAGGAATGCAAGTTGGATGTGCTTCAAAGTCAACTTGACAAGTTCAAGATGAAGGATGGTGAAGGAGTCGCTGAAATGTACTCTAGGCTTGCTCTCATCACAAATGAGATTGCCGGCTTAGGAAGTGAAGGGATGACCGACAAATTCATCATCAAGAAGATCCTTAGAGCTTTGGATGGAAAATATGATACCGTGTGCTCATTGATCCAAATGATGCCCAATTACAAAGATCTCAAGCCCACGGAAGTCATTGGAAGAATTGTCGCTCATGAGATGTCACTCAAGGATAAGGAGGAGCTCCACAACAAGTCAAGTGGTGCATACAAAGCCTCAAGTGATGCTCCTACAAATCAAGTGACAAGCTAGTCTCCAATGTGGAAATAAGTCTAATGGTGAAGAACTTCAACAAATTCTACAAGAGTCGAAGCAAAGAAGAAGCTCCAAGTCAAGATCCTACAATGAGAAAAGATCTTCTAGTCGTGACTGTAATTGCTACAATTGTGGAAGACCCGGACACTACTCCAATGAGTGTACGACACCTCACAAGAAAAGAGAAGACTCACCTAAAAGAAGAAGTAGAAGAGATGAATCACCTCATAGAGAGAGAAGGGGTAGAGATGATCGTTATGATCGAAGACCCTCTCAAAGAAGCAATGATTCGGAAAGGAAAGACAAGTCATCAAAGAGCTACACAAGACGAAGACATCAAGCTCATGTTGGTGAATGGGTTTTTGGCTCCGACTCTGACACCCACTTCGAGAGAAGTTATCACTCTGACTCCGACTATAGTCAAGATGAAGGTGTTGCCGGACTTGCTCTAGTGTCGTCCAACTCCTATGACATATTTGATTCACCAAATGAAGGAATTGGAAGATGCTTCATGGCTAAAGACCCCAAGGTATCACACCCCGAGTATCTTAATTTCAATAGTGATGATGATTTGCTTGTTGATAAAACTAGTGATGTGGGCTATAATGAACTTGCTAGTAATCATGATAGTCAAGATGAAACGAATGACAATGCTAAGAAGGAGATTGAGCGTCTTACTAAAGAACTAAACACTCTTAAGTTAGCTCATGAAACAACTCAAGAAGATCATAGAGATCTTCTAAGAACTCACGAGAAGCTACGCTTCGAGAAGCTAAATTTATAGCAAGAGCATGAGTTTGTAAAAGTGATCAATGACGATCTTCGAAAGAAGAGTTTTTGTTACATCGCCAAACATCTCCTCTTGTCTACTTACATGCCACAAGTTAAATCTAGTAACGAGAGTAAGAAAGTTCTTCTTCTAGTAGTAACAATAACAATGCTAAATCTAATATTGTTGCTTCTAGTAATTCTCTTGATTCCACTAATGATTCTCTTAGCCAAGTTACACTTGAGCAAGAAAATAGCTTATTGAAGGGAAATATAGAGAAAGGTGTTTACAAGAGTCTTGCCGGGAGTAAGCAATTCGAGGAAATTGTACGCAAGCAAGGAAGACACTGGAAGAATCAAGGTGTTGGTTTTGAATGGAATTTCAATGCCAATGGAGTTGAATGGGAAGAAGATCAATACCCCAAGACGAAGTTTGTTCCTCAAAAAGAGAAGTATGGCCCCACTTCTTTTGAGTGAACACAAGCTCAAGATGATCGTGCACCACAAGACCACAAGCTAAAAGGCAAGGACAAGCTTCAAGAAGAGATTGACTCATTTGAAGAAGCACCTCAAGCCATGGTCAAGTGGGTTCCCAAGACTTCATCAAGTTCAACTACAGCTCCAAGGATTCCCATCAAGTTGATGTGGGTCCCAAAGAAGAAGAACTAGAGAGTTCTTGAGGGTGACTCAGCCAACATATTTCACTCATATTCATTTTGGCAAGAACTTGTGCAACCTGTTGGAAATATGCCCTAGAGGCAATAATAAAATAGTTATTATCATATTTCCCGTTCTTAATAAATGTTTATTATTCATGCTAGAATCGTATTGATCGGAAACTTAAATACATGTGTGAATACATAAACTACATCGTGTCCCTAGTATGCCTCTACTAGACTAGCTCGTTGATCAAAGATGGTTAAGGTTTCCTAACCATAGACATGAGTTGTCATTTGATAACGGGATCACATCATTAGGAGAATGATGTGATGGACTAGACCCAACTGTAAGCTTAGCATCAAATCGATTCAGTTATTCGCTATAGCTTTCTTCGTGTCAAGTATCTGTTCCTTCGACCATGAGATCGTGCAACTCCCAGATACCGGAGGAATACCTTATGTGCGATCAAACATCACTTTGTAATTGGGTGATCATAAGGATGCTCTACAGGTATCTCTGAAGGTGTCTGTTGGGTCGGCATGGATCGAGACTGGGATTTGTCGCTTCGTGTGATGAAGAGATATCTCTGGGCCCTCTCGGTAATACAACATCATAAGAAGCTTCATGTGACTAATGGGTTTAGTAACGTGATCTTGTATTACGGAACGAGTAAAGAGACTTGTCAGTAACGAGATTGAACTAGGTATGGGGATACCGACGTTCGAATCTCGGACAAGTAACATATCGCCGGACAAAGGGAATTGCATACGGGATTGACTGAATCCTTGACATCGTGGTTCAACCGATAAAGATCTTCGTTGAATATGTAGGAACCAATATGGGCATCCAGATCCCACTATTGGTTATTGACCAGAGAGGAGTCTCGGTCATGTTTGCATGTTCCGAACCCATAGGGTCGCACGCTTAACGTTCGGTAGCGCTAGGGTAGTTTTGAGATATTAATAGTGAAAAATCCAAACGTTGTTCGAAGTCCCGGATGGGACCCAGATGGGATCTGGGACGCCACGAGGAGCTCCGGAATCATCCGGAGGTAAAGATTTACATATGGAAAGTTGTTGTTGGGGTTCCGGGAAAAAGTCTGATTTTTTCAGTATTGTACCGGGAAGCCACCGGAAGGTTCCGGAGGGGTACGGAAGTCCTCGATGGGTTCCACCATGTCCCATACAGTAGCATGGGCTGTAGGGGGCACCCTGGCCTTAATGGGCCAGGGGCACCAGCCCCTACAAGGACCATGCGCATGGGGGAAGGGAAACCCTAAGGGGGAGGGCCTCCACTTGGCTTGGAGGGCACTCCTCCCCCCTTGGCCACCGCCCCCTGCCTTGGGAAGGGGGCTAGGGATGCCAAGACCCTCCCTCACCCCTATATATGGTGGGGAGGCACAGGGGGCAGCCGACCCTTCAGTGCTTGCCCCGTCTCCCTCCCGTTACTCCTCCTCCATGTTTCGTCAGAGCTTGGTGAAGCCCTGTCAGAGTTCCCCTGCCACCACCACCACCACCACAACATCGTGTTGGTTCATATCTCATCTACCTCCTCTCCCTCCCTTGCTGGATCAAGAAGGAGATGACGCCGCTGAGCCGTTCGTGTGCTAAACTCGGAGGTGCCGTCCGTTCGGCACTAGATCGGATTGGATCACAATTGGATCGTGAAGAGTACGACTACATTAACCGCGTTACGACGCTAAAGCTTTTGGTCTGCAAGGGTATGTAGACACACTTCCCTCCCCTAGCTATACATCTCCTAGATTGGATCTTGGGTGTTTCGTAGGATTTTTTTTATTTTCATGGAACGTTCCCCAACAGTGGAATCAGAGCTAGGTCTATGCGTAGATGTATATGCACGAGTAGAACACAAAGAGTTGTGGGCGTTGATGCTCAAATTTCTTACCTCCCTTGTCTTATTTGGATTCGGAGGTATTGTGGGATGAAGCGGCTCGGACCAACTTTACATGTCCTCGCACATAAGACCGGTTCCACCGACTAACATGCAACTTGTATTGCATGAGGTGGCTAGCAGGTGTTTGTCTCTCCTACTTTAGTTGAATCTGATTTGACAAAGGCGGTCCTTGTAGAAGGTTAAAAGGCAACTTGATTATCACCGTTGTGGCTTTGCGTAGATAAGAACGGTTCTTATAGTTTGCCCTAGCAGCCACGTAAAAAATTGCAACAACAAAGTAGAGGACGTCTAACATGTTTTTGCAAGGCATGTTGTGATGTGGTATGGCCAAAACGTGATGTGATATATGTTGATGTATGAGATGATCATGTTTTGTAATAAGTTCATGACTTGCATGTCGATGAGTATGGCAACCGGCAGGAGCCATAGGGTTGTCTTTAATTTATTGTATGACCTATGCGTCAATCATTAAATGCCATGTAATTGCTTTACTTTATCGCTATGTGTTAGCAATAGTTGTAGAAGCAATAGTTGGTGGAGACAACCACGATGATGACACGATGATGGAGATCATGGTGTCATGCCGGTGACGATGGAGATCATGCGGTGCTTTGGAGATGGAGATCAAAAGCACAAGATGATGATGGCCATATCATGTAACATATTTTGATTGCATGTGATGTTTATCTTTTATGCATCTTATTTTGCTTAGGACGATGATAGCATTATAAGATGATCCCTTCACTTAATTTCAAGATAAATGTGTTCTCCTTAAGTATGCATCGTTGCAAAAGTTCGTCGTTTCAAAGCACCTCGTGATGATCAGGTGTGATAGACTCTACGTTCGCATACAACGGGTATAAGCCAGTTTTACACATGCGGAATACTTGGGTTAAACTTGACGAGACTAGCATGTACAGACATGGCCTCAGAACACAGGAGACTGAAAGGTCGAACATGAGTCATATAGTAGATATGATCAACATGGAGATGTTCACCATTGATGACTAACCCATCTCACGTGATGATCGGACATGGGTTAATTGATTTGGATCATGTATCACTTAGACAACTTGAGGGATGTTGATTTAAGTGGGAGTTCATTAGTAATTGATTAACTGAACTAATTATCACAAACATAGTCTAAATTGTCTTTGCAAATTATTTTGTAGATCAATAGCTCGCGCTGTAGCTCCCTGTTTTTAATACGTTCCTAGAGAAAGACTAAGTTGAAAGATATTTTAAGCATTTATGCGGACTAGGTCCGTAGTCTGAGGATTATCCTCACTGCTGCACAGAAGGCTTATGTCCTTGATGCACTGCTCGGTGTGCCAACCCCTCTAGCGTTGTCTGTGGATGTTGTGAATGTCTGACAGGCATGTTCTGATGACTACCTGATAGTTTAGTGCGCCATGCTTTACGGCTTAGAAATCAGGGCCCCAAAGACATTTTCAACGCCATGGAGCACATGGGATGTTCCGAGAGCTGAAATTGGTATTTCAGGCTCATGCCCATGTTGAGAGGTATAAGACCTCTGACAAGTTTTTTGCCTTCAAGATGGAGGAGAACAACTCAGTTAGTGAGCATGTGCTCAGAGTGTCTGGCTGCTACAATCGCTTGAATCAAGTGGGAGTTAATCTTCCAGATAAGACAGCGGCTGACAAAGTTTTCCAGTCACTGCCACCAAACCATAAGGGTTTAGTGATGAACTATAATATGCAAGGGAAAGAGAAAACGATCCCCGAGCTGTTCACGATGCTTAAGGCCGCGGAGGTAGAAATCAAGAAAGAGCATCAAGTGTTGATGGTTAATAAGACCACCAGTTTCAAGAAGAAAGGCAAGGGAAAGAAAGGGAACTTAAAGAAGAACGGCAAGCAAGTTGCCGCTCCCATGAAGAAACCCAAGGCTGGACCCAAACCTAAGACCGAGTGTTTCTATTGCAAGGGGAAAGGTCACTGGAAGCGGAACTGCCCCAAGTACTTGGTAGATAGGGAGGCTGGAATGTCAACAAAGGTATATTTGATATACATGTTATTGATGTGTACCTCACTAGTGCTCGTAGTAGCGTCTGGGTATTTGATACCGATTCAGTTGCTCATATTAGTAACTCAGAGAAGGAGCTGCGGAGTAACGGAGACTAGCTGAGGGCGAGGTGACGATGAGTGTTGGAAGTGTCTCCAAGGTTGATATGATCACCATCGGCACGCTCGCAATACCTTCGGGATTAGTATTAAACCTAAATAATGGTTATTTGGTGCTTGCGCTGAGCATAAAACATTATTTTGGATACTGTTTATTGCAAGACGGTTATTCATTTAAGTCAGAGGATAATGGTTATTCTATTTATATGAGTAATATCTTTTATGGTCATGCACCCCTTGTGAATGGTTTATTCTTGTTGAATCTCAATCGTAGTAATACACATATTCATAATATTGATGCCAAAAGATGCAAAGTTAATAATGATAGTAGCACATATTTGTGGCACTGCCGCTTAGGTCAAATTGGTGTAAAGCACATGAAGAAACTCCATGCTGATGGATTTTTTGGAATCTCTTGATTATGAATCATTTGAGACATGTGAACCATGCCTCATGGGCAAGATGACTAAAACTCCGTTCTCCGGAACAATGGAGCAAGCTAATGACTTATTGGAAATAATACATACCGATGTATGCGGTCTGTGGAGTGTTGAAGCATGCGGTGGATATCGTTATTTTCTTACCTTCACATATGATTTGAGTAGATATGGGTATATTTACTTAATGAAACACAAGTCAGAAACATTTGAAAAGTTCAAGAAATTTTAGAGTGAAGTGAAGAATCATCCTACAAGAAAATAAAGTTTCTACGATCTGATCGTGGAGGTGGATATTTGAGTTACGAGTTTGGTATGCATTTAAGACAATGTGAAAATTGTTTCACAACACATGCCACCTGGAACACCATCGTGTAATGATGTGTCCGAACGTCGTAGCCGTACTCTATTGGATATGGTGCATTCTATGATGTCTCTTATCGATTTGCCACTATAGTTTTGGGGTTTATGCATTAGAGACAATTACATTCACTTTAAATAGGGCACCGTCTAAATCCGTTGATACGACACTGTATGAGTTGTGGTTTGGCAAGAAACCTAAGCTGTCGTTTCTTAAAGTTTGGGGATACGATGCTTATGTCAAGAGGCTTTAGCCTGATAAGCTCGAACCCAAAGCGGAGAAGTGCGTCTTCATAGGATACCCTAAAGAGACCATTGGGTATACCTTCTACCACAGACCCAAAGGAAAGATCTTTGTTGCCAAGAATGGGTCCTTTCTAGAGAAGGAGTTTCTTTCAAAAGAAGTGAGTGGGAGGAAAGTAGAACTTGATGAGGTAATTGTACCTTCTCTCGATTTG